>CAEFZY010051699.1:0-64833 GCA_903066815.1 Brachyrhaphis roseni
ATAGTATTGTTTTACTTGTGTCTGAAATACAACTTTGTCTTTTCTAGCTGTCATAGTGACTCAAAGCGAAAATTTGCGCATGCGGTTGTGAAGTCAGAGCCTTACGTGCAAACAGCCCATACATAGTAACACAGCACTAAAGAGGGCTGGTTAAAAAACATACGGTAAAAGTCACTGAGAGGCATTAACTTGCGTCTTCCTCGACACATATATTCCACCTGTCTCACTCTTACCTTTTCTGCTGGAGCGCCCCTGGCAGCAAAAAAATAAATAAATAAGCCGCATCGTTGTATAAGCCGCAGGGTCCAAAGCGTGTGACAAAAGTCGCGGCTTATAGTCCGGAAATTACGGTATGTTAGTTAATGCAAAATGTATAAAGAATCGACCACACCTGTTCTATACGTTTAATATTTGTGTAATGATGCGTTATTTCATACAAACTGTTTTTATTTGTTCAAAGCATCAGTTACTTTTCGCTCTACTGGTTTTGTTCCTTTAACCACAGATAGAACCTCTTCTTCAATCTTCATCCTGTCTGTATTATTCTTATATATCATTGAAGAGGTGAAATAAAATCTTTAGGATCTAAAATGAAATGTAGATGTGAATTTGGTATTATTTTATTTTTTCATGAATTGTTGCCTGTTCCATTAAAGCCACAGACTTTCATGTGTTTTATCTGGAGTTTAACATCATAAACCAACACAAAGTAGTGGAAGAAAATGAATCGTTTTCTGAAAAGTGTGGTGTGGATGCATATTCAGTTTATTAGAGTACAGTCTGGGTAAAAGGGGGGTGAATATAATTTTACACATTTCAGATTTTGTCTTTGTAAATAAAAATTGAAAATCTTTCATTATTTCCTTCTCTCTTTAGTGATGCACTACTGCATGTTGGCCTGTCCTGTTTAAACTCTGAATAAAGCAACATACAAGGCGCTGCATGAACATGGCAACATTTTGATTGATTATGCAGAATCAGGTTTTAGCAACACATTGTTCAGCTTTTTATGGAAAATAGGAAAAAGTCCAGCTTTTGTTTTCTGACTAATCCAAAACATAAATATCCAGCAGCAGTCACTGGGCGATAAATCAAATACTATATATAATATAATATATTTGTTCCTTTTATTTTCCATATCAAAACTGTGCTGAATACCAGTCATTTGTGTAATTACACTGTATGGTTTCATATTTATAACCCGATCATGTTTTATGCATATATATCCTTACAAATATGAACATTAGCTGAAAAACAAATGTTATATTGCAAATTCAAATATATATTTTTGGTGCTTCTTTACAATAAGGCTCCCCTTACAGATGGCTAATAAATAGTTAATAAACATGTTATCCATATTTACTTAATAAATCATTAATAGCTGATTATTATGGGTGAGATGGAGAAATAAAACAACATTATTCTTAAAAATGGGCCTTAAATGTTAAACAACAGGTGAACAGACTAGGCTCACTATTTGGCAAAAAAAAAACAAAAAAAAACAGTAGCTTTTCTCCTCATCCTTAATTAATGCATAATAAACAATTATTGATGATTTATGAAGTGTTTAGAGATTAATTAATAACTAATATATAAACTATTAGACATCTATAAGAGGAGCCTTATTGTAAAGTGGTACCTCTTTTGTAAACTCTCTCTGCATAAATTAAACATGTAACAGTAATTAGTATTTTACAGTTAAGTAATAAACCTCTACAATCTTTAATAATAAAAGCATAAAGTCTCATTAAAGAGCTGGAGTTGTGTTCAGTGCTATACCAGAGTATTTCCAACAGGTGGCGCACTTTACTAAATGTACCATCATAAAGATCAGTTTTCTGATCATTAAATATTCCAGTTAAAGTTTCGCACTGATAGGGAAACAAGTATAAACATTCTCTATGCATGAACCTAAAAACTAGGTAGAAAATAAAGATAAATGTAAAGAGTGTCACTCATTAATTATTATAAAATGTTTTTCATCACATACATGCATATGGCACCATTTCTACGGCGCTTCTTGTGACTGACTGTCACTTTCATTATATTAATTATTCATTGACTCAAAATCTCCATGGCAACTGTGCAAACTCTGTCTGCTAATGAGGACAGTAAGACGCAGATAAAAAACTGAGCACTGTTACTGTCTCGGGAATATTAATGTGCCAACAAGCAGGGAAATATTTCTGAATAAAATAACACCAGTAAAATGTGCAGGTATCACATTTGTGTGTATGTAAAACATAAAAAGCTCCTGGAAAATGACTAATTGTGTAATTTAAGTGCTGTTATAAATGTCTTTCTATGTAATTAACCTCATTTCATGCATTTCTTTGCATGATTTTTATATAAAAATGAGCACAGAGCATCAGTGTGTCATACTCTGAGGGTTTGCATTATATAATGAAAACATGCTTTTATAGTATTAACGTGATTCACATATTTTCTGCATACATTTTGACTTAAAATAGTAAAGAACTGTATGGAAATCACCATTTGAATGTTTGGTACAATAAAAGTAGAACGACAAAAACTGCATTCAAACTGTTCTTGATCATTTTTACAATAATAACTAATCAATTTTATGTAATTTACATTTCTGGTGCACAGGGATTTTTTTCTTCACAGCAGTACATTTGTGGATTATCTAAAAGTTTAATCAGTTAAACTTTTATTGTGTGAGTTTAATTGGATTAATTTAACCAATAAAATGTATTTATGTTTTAATTCAAACCAAATTTTTGTTTTAGTAATTAGTTTGAGCTCTTCTTGAAGGTACTGATCACCAGGGGTGGTCCAGGGTTTTATGAGGCCCTGGGCACTATTCCAGTTGAGGTCTCACTTCCAATTAAGCTTGTTACTTTTACAAAGACATGCAACACTCACAAACTTTATTGTGAAGAGATTATAGTTTGAAATATAACAGATGCAACTTTCAAACTAACGTTTTTTCCTCAATGTCTAAAGAAAAGTTTATTTATATAGCACAAAATGTTATCTGTTGTTACAATTTTTTGTATTTCTTCTAATCTATTGCAAATAAAAACTAAAGAAACACATTTATAAATAAATATTACACTAAGTGTGCAACTGGTTTAGTAGAATACAGGCAGAAATGGTAATAAATGGTTTATAGCATGGTAATTTAATGATGTTTTTGACTGGACATTAAAGTTTGTTCAACTCAGCCAGTGGAAATTTGAGCTTCAGGGACGCCTTCTCGTGTTTTTGACTACGACTTTTACAAAAATCCAGAAGTAGTAAAACACGCCATGAATTTTATGTTTTAAGTTTATTTGTATAGAACATTTCAGCAACAAAACAGTTCAAAGTGCTTTAGAGCATAAAAACATAAAAATACATCATAAAAACACTGTAATTTAAATGCTACTGGGGTCTTAAATTATGGCTCTTAATTTCATCCTTTCTGGAAACAGGGCCGGCCCAAGGCATGTGTAAGTTATGCGGCTGATTCGGGTCCCCAAGAGCACCAAACTAGCATTATAAATACATATATATATATTTAAAATAACATTGACTGATATGACCTAAATTCTACTACGCTTGAAAAACTATTTCTACAAATAAGGATAAATTTCTGTAAGATATATTAGACCGTACCTGTTTGCTTTTTTACTGTAAATGTAAAGGCTTATGTTACTAATGTTACATTAGCTAATGTTACTTTCAAATAATTAAAAAATATGACACAGTTAAATACCACTCTGTATTTCAAAACCCAAATATTTTTTCAGTTTGCTACTCCTGTAATGTTAAAATAAACGGCCATAATAGCACCGACATTATAAGTTAATTACAAATGATGCTAATTATAGTTACACACTTAGGAATGACAAAGCATCTGGTGTTGTCATGTTGGTGTGAGGGGCCCCAAATTAAAATCTGCTAAGGGCCCCAAAAAGGCTTAGGATGGCTCTGTTTGGACAGTTCTGATGTGTAACTGTAGGCAGCAGCTCATTGCATTGGCCTTTGACCCCAAATCTACTCTATTCTATTCTGAAGAATTATGAGGGATTAGTGCACTTGAATAAAACACCGATAGAATAGTTGTAGATGAAAATATTAAACTATGATCTGTCTGCAAAGGCGGGGTCAGTATTTGGCAGCCGCCTCTCACCGTGCTCTCAGTGAGAGGGGCGGGGTCAGTATTTGGCAGCCGCCTCTCACCGTGCTCTCAGTGAGAGGGGCGGGGTCAGTATTTGGCAGGTTCGGCCCCGGAGGGTGTGCGAGGAGGCGAGTCTCTCTAGGCATCGACTTGCAAACGGGCATCTCAGGCAGTCCGAGCAGAAAAAGGAAAAGCAGGAACCGCTGTAATTTCGAGCCTTTTTTGCGATGTTCTCGACGATATTTCTTCGTCGTCTGCTTTGATCCCGTCGGAGTCTCCGTCTGTTCGGACGCCAGCCGCATAAAGAACCGCAGAAATTGATGCGTGTTGCTCCGCGGTGCTGTTTGTTTTGACCTGGTAAGAAACCCGATTAGCTTCCTGCTAACTGCTCTTCTTCTGCTTCTCAGCATCTCAGACGCTAACTGGCGCTAGCAGGCTAGGCTAACTGTGTCTTAAACCATCTTTTCTTAATATGTAAAACGTTCATGTGTGTTTTTAATATTTTTCCAGCTGTGTTTGTTCTTCGGTTTAAATTGTGACACCGAAGGACTCTTGACTTTTAAGCAGTTTCTATCGTTTATTTGTGTTGACTGGGAGCTAACCGCTAGCGGCTAGCAGCACAGAGGCAGTTCTGTCACATCTGTGGCTCCTCCAAGCTAACAGGAACAGAAAATAAAGAAAACAATATGAAATCATGAGCAGAACAACAGGAGGCTCTGAGCGTCACATATTGAGTTATTATCGGTATTTTGTGGGATGTTTTCCGCTGAACTGTTGTGTTTTAATTAGAGGAAGATGCAGAGCTCAGGTCAGAATCACCTGTCTGCTCAGGTGTGTGATTGTGTTCAAATGCTGAGTAATAATCTTCTTAAAATGTCATATTTAAACTGATATGTGGAGCAACTAGCTGCTGGTTTCGTTTTCTGTTCCGTTTCTGGAGAGCTTCATGTCGCTTCCTGAACGGATGTTTCTCTGTCTGCGCTGGAATGTTCTGGTTCCGAGTGGTTCCGTTTAGATTCTGCTTTTAACGCCACACAGACACTTTACAGCTTTCACTGAGTTACTTCTATAGTTTTATCTGTTTGTTTTTAAAACCGCATTTCTTCTAGTGATGTTAACATTTTATAACACACGGGTTGAATTGACGGAATAACTGAAATGATCCTGTATTATAAATAAAACACACACAGGATAATCTTCAGAGATTGGACTGTGGGAGGAAGCCACAGAACAGGGGAGTATTAGTGCAATAGTGTGTTTATTTATATATCTTAAGTAGTAAATTTCCACCAAAAAACTAAAAACTTTTAAACTTAATCTCAGAAATTTTCTACAAAAGACTGGGAAATTTCTGAGTTTAAATTTGACTATTTCTAGTAAATTTCTGAGTAATCTCATTTTCTGAGTTTTTGGCAGAAATTTACTACTATTTTTAAATCTACTATGGCCCTAATTATTGTGAAAGTTCTGGGTCTATAATATCCATTTTGGAGAAAAATAAAACTTGGAATACTTTATTTGCTTGATTTTATTTTTACCCCTCCAACTCATTTTGACCACATGACTAAAAGTTTGGATTGCCTTGATCCTCGTTTTGCCTTTTTGTTGGTCAGAATAACTGGCTTGTAATATACATTATATTAATCCAAATGGTCTGATTTCTTCATGTAAAATATGTCCTCCAGGTAGTGATGGGACCCAGTTAATTACTGTAATGAATTAATTGCAATTATTGGGATTTTAGTGGAAAGCCATATATTGATGAAGTGAGCAACATGTCAGGACATGTTGAGGCCTGCAGAGACGCGTCTGGTTCATTCAGGGGTCAGGATACAGAAAACCAGGAATGATTAACGGAGAACGTCAAAATGCTCAAGACTGCCCCTCATTGAACATCCTGGAGTTTTAAACTTTTGAGCGTTTTGAGTCAAAGTGAGGTGTGTATTCTGAAGACAATACACACATTGAGTCAAAGTGAGGTGTGTATTCTGTAGACAATACACACAGAGACTGGGGTCTGTTAGTGCTACATAATGCTAATTGTGCTAATGCTAAAATTAAGATGCTAAAAGCCAGAATTTATTGTGGAAATTCAGTTAATGGCACAATAGACTCAAACAAACTCAATAATTTCCATTTGTAACATTTATCTTTTTGGTCTTTTGTCTCTTTCTGCCAAAATCTGGATGATAAAACTCTTCAGTCTGGTGTTTTTTGTTTACATGGACTTCATAACTCATTTCTGTTGATTTGTTTATTTATCTTAGATATTTAAAATGTCTTCCAGTTCCAGCGTTTAATGTTTGTTAGCATTTAAAGTTTATTGATCTTTGAGAATGTGACTTTGCTTTATTATTATTCCATTACCATAATATTACTTGAAAAAGGTCTCAAAAGAACAATATTATTGTTTATTGTGATAACTTCTGGGACGATGTATCCATCCCATTTTATTGGTGCGCCTCTTTTTTGTCGTTCTTCATTTATTTTTAGCGCCAGCAGATGAACGAACCAACTGAATGTGTTTCACCTAGATCCAAATCGATCCGATGATTAGAAAATGAGAAGTTGATGCCAGTAGATCATATCAGGAGAAGGAAAATAATGGCTGCAAAATGGAAAAACATCAGCAGAAATGTTTTTGTGTCGGTCCAGTAAAGATATTCAGACTAATTACGGCTGTAAATAATTAGTTTTCTTGAACACAAAGGTAACGGCGTTTTAGATTAAATGATCTTTTTATGGCATATATCTAATCAGAGCTGTAAACTGAACCATAAATGATCTAGGAATATTTTTTAACCAGGATTTCTGAACAGTCTGGGAAAATGTGGATTTGATTTCTGTTTTTTCCAAAGCTATAGAAAAATAGAAAAACAAATTAAAGTCTGAAAGAATATTTGGAATTTCAGATGTTTGTTTTGTTGTCTAAATGATGTGAACTTTTTCTTTCTTTCCTTCTTTATTTCTTTTGTCTTTTATTCTTTTTTATATTTTTAGTTTATTTCTTCCACTTATTAATTTCTGTTTTGTCTTCTTTTTTCTCATTTTTTCTGTCTGCTTTTTCTTGTTTTTTATTCAGTTTTTTCTTTTCTTTTTTCATAATTTTTTTCTTTACTTTCTTTTTTCTTCTTTTCTTCCTTTTTTCTCTCTTTTCCTTCCTCTTCCCTTTTTCCTTTTGTTTTTCCATGTAGAGGAACCCTGAACATGAGCATAAGAAGAAGAAATTATTCTGAAGCGTAATATGAACATTATAATTTCTCCTTATGCTCATGTTGCCCATCAGTAAAGAAGAATTTCTTATGTAACTCTCACAGATGAATATTTAATGAGTTGCACATGTCCTGTAAAATAATTATTAGTTTTATAAATTCTAATTGGTATAAAATAACCAAAAACAAAGTTGTTAAATTTAGACTTTTGTAAAGGAATTTTACTTCCATCAACCTTTAAATATTCACTCGTCTCGTTTTCTAAAGGTTGGAAACTGTGAAGTTCAAATATAAACATTATTTGGGGCGTGCTGTGGTGGCGTAGCGGTTAGCGTGACCCACATTTGGAGGCCTTGAGTCCTCGACGCGGCCGTCGCGGGTTCGACTCCTGGACCCGACGATATTTGCCGCATGTCTTCCCCCCTCATTACCCCCTTCCTGTCAGCCTGCTGTCAAAATAAGGGACACTAGAGCCACAAAAAGCCCCCTGGTGGGAACAAAATATATATATGTATATAGACATTATTTTAACTCCATGTTTGATCAGAAATATAAATCTTGTATCAGATTTGGAAAATAAACATTTTTTACTTCCAGTTCGAGTTTCTATGCCTAAACGTCTTTAATTTAAAGCTCAGTAAAAGCTTACAGGAAGCCGTCCGGCGTTTGTGTTTGATAGTATTGTGACCCATGAAATGCGGCGCCATTAAAGCGGCTGACCTTCACACTCTGAGTGTATCTAAGTTGAACTTGTTGGCCTTTATGTGAACAATCTCACGTATGCAGAAAGCCACAGTGGGAAGCTCTCCACCCGCCCACCATGTGAGATAAGACGTGTAAGATGAGAAATGGCTTTTATGTGGAAGGAAAACTGGTGCGCAAACACAACAACTGCACCGGCGCTGTAATCCCACAGCTGCTGGCCGGCCGTTCTCAACAGTTGGTCGGTCAATCTGTGGTTGATTTAGCCTCAAGCTAACCCATAAACAGGCCCAAACAGGAAGTCACCACATTTAATCCCTGTCTGCTACATTGGGCCCTGCGTCTAAAATAACTTTGTAACCTCATTTTTATTCCCATAAAGCATCATTTGTCTTTAGGTGTTAAACATTGATCTAGGATTACACACCTAATGTACATTTATTACCCAGAAATCTTTTAAAATCATATCCACGGATGGAAATCCACCGATGGGAACCACAGTAAAGATGGAGATATTTTGATACTGAGAAAGAAGCTGTAGGAATCCAGAATCCTGCCAAAACTATCCGCAGGCGGCTTCCCGCCGCGCGGCGCTGACCGGGCCAGGGATTGTGTAAATGGAGATGGCCTGTCAGTGTGTTGATATAACGCAGGCTTCCACTGGATGAGAAAATACTCTTCTTTTACTCACATTCTGACAGTTTTATCTGTAAATATTAAAGAAGGGCTTAAATGTCCTTTTCCTTCCCTGAAAGTGAGCTTCTTGAGACTCAAGGCAGCGATGAAACAAAGGAAGCTCTTTCTGTCTGGGACATTTTTATTTGGTCCTTGAGACAGCGAGCGGTTACTGATCTGAGCCTTCAGTAGAAGTAAGTAGCTTTATTTAGTCAGTAATAAAGGGACTAGCTGGACCATTTATGATCAGAAACATTAACATCAGGCAGTTGAGAGCTTGTTTTAATAATTCATCCTAAACATGAATAACATTCGTCTTATTTAGAGGAAGACATGAATAATTATCTGAAGTTTATGTTTTGGGACCAAACCTCTTATCTTTTTAAGTATTTCTCAAATAAAACAGTTTTGGACAAGAGTCACTGATTGATCCAGATGGAGGAAACAATCTGTCGCTCTGTTTAAAAAGTCGCTTCATTTGTTTTACTGGTAGCTTAAAAAAAGTTGCTAGATTTGTTGATGGTCACTTTTTTCAAAGACATTTCTTGATATTTTCACTAGTCTGATTTTTCACTACTTGCTTTTTTTAAAAAAAAAAAAAAAAGAAAAGAAAAGTTGCTAAATTATTAGATTTTTTTTTACTATTCACTTAAAAAAAGAGAAGTTGCTACATTTGTCACTAGTCACATTTTGTAAGTTGCTAATTTGTCTCCAGTCGCTTTTGTAACAGTGTGTAAGTAACAATATTATAATAATCTCAAAGTGTTTTTTCACAACAGTTTATTGCAAAACATCTCAAATGTTTCTAATTGATAGCGATGATTTCTTGGAACTAAAACTAAAGTTTCCAAATCTCAGAACCGCTCTTTGGGTTTGCAAACATCATCAGAGTTTCTGTTAATATGTTTGGCTTGATAACTGGAGGATGTTCTGTACCAGGAGTGCTGCTGGCTTTAAAACGATGAAGGTTTAAACCTTTCAGATGACGGACGGAAACTTTTCTATGAAGCAGCAGCTTTTTACTGTTTTACAGTGGAGACACAGCAGCTTTGGATGCCGTATCTGCATCCTGTCAGATCTACGTTTCGTCTGACGGCTTGTGTTCCTGAGCAGATGGCTGGATTGAGTAATCTGGGGTGAGAACGTGTTTAAGGCGCTCAGCGTCTGCAGTTACAGATGTCACATAAATTACCTTTAAAACTCATGAGTTAGAGACGTTTAACACCTCTTTAACTTATTAAAAATACACATTTTATCACAAACTGGGTTTTATTTCATCAATTTGATTAAAAATTCTGCATCATTTGTGTCATTTTTGGTAAACTATATAGCTGGAAAGATTTTTCTTATTTTCAATGTAATAATTTCAGTTTCCTCAATTCCAGTCCTCAAGGCCTCCTGCCCTGCATGTTTTAGGTGTTTCCCTTCCGCCACACACCTGGATTGAACATGTGGCTGATTAACAGGCTTCTGCAGCACTTGATGGTCATGCAATCATTTGAATCAGCTGCTCTGGAATAGAGGTACATCTAAAACATGCAGAGCAGGACTGAGGACTGGAATTGGGAAGCACTGATCTAAAACACTCACAGGAATCCAAGTTTCTGTTGCATTTTAATTTATTCCAGAATATCAGGAGGAGGATGTTTATAAATTAGACCGAAACATTCAGATTGTCGGTTTGTTCCGACTGTTTTTGGAAAGTCCCTTTATTTAATATTTCCTCACACGCTGTGCCGTGTTTTTATTTTTAAACCCAGGACAAGGTTTGTGTGTGACTGAAATAGTTTGAGCGCGGTGTAAAAGCCGCCTGCTGTTTCTTCCTGGTGACTGATTTCCTCGTTGCCCGAGCTGACACTGATTCCAACCCGACCTAATGGATCAGGCTGAACTGGGCTCAGAGCGACGGGCGGCTAAGTCGGTTTTCTGGCAGCAGATCGAAGGTTCAGATCCTGCAGACGTTTAGATCCGAGTCGCTGCGTATTCAGATCAATTACTGTGGCACAACTCTGGCTCTCATTGTCCTGAAAAGTTAGAGGAATGTTCCAAACAATCCGCAAACATGGAGCCTGATATGTTTATTCTGAGGCTGTAGGGGTGTGTGTGTGTGTGTGTGTGTGTGTTAATGAAAGCGACTAAACGGCTTCCTGTCGTCCGTGTGAGACGATGAAACTGCAGCGTCATGGTTTGCTTGCTGCTCAGTCTGCTTCACAGCTTGTGTTTTCATCCATTGTTTACAGCTACAAAAACACACACAGACGGTAAAACAAGAGTTTTTCTGTTCAGCTGAAGCTCTCAGCTGTGGCTTCAGTGTTTCCTTATTTCAGAGTCATTATTCAGCCACATGTTTCTGTTTTGAGTCCCACTTCCTGCAGGAATGCTGCTCGGTCAGCTCCTCCACAGTTTTAACTCAGAGCTAGCCTGGTTCTATCAGGACTGCAAATATTACTATTCATCACAGACTTCTGCACTATTTTCTATTTTCATTCTTTATTTTTTTAGAATAAATTTGAGAACATGATGATCTAAATAACTCCACCTGATGTTAGAAACTCTAATGTTGATTCTTATTAGATCGCTGCTGTTTGTGTAATTAGAATTAGAAATGCACCGATTAGAAAATTTGGGCCAATATTAATACTGCTGGTTTAGTTAACTAAATGACTTCAGTTTTATTCCCACAAACACAAAAACTGCCCCTGAAAAACATTCCCATTTGTCATGCGCTTCTTTAGGACACCAGTCACATAAAGACTTGATTTATATCACTAAGCTGCACATGGTGACTGTATTTTCACATTTATTAGTATTTATTCTTTTAATAAATAGAGGAAACAGTAAACCTATTAATCCTGACTAAAAGGACAGTTTTGGGGAGTTTTAAACATAATTAATTATAATTTATTGTGGCAATAATAAATCTAAATTCTTGTAAGAAATTTATCAAAGATAGTAACATATGATAAATGCCCACTGCTACCCAAGATCCTTTGCTGCATCGGTGTCAGTCACATGACCAAACTGCTCCTTCTCCATTTTTTTAACCAATATGTTAAAAACTGACAAACATCGGCCGATACCGATGTTAATGCCGATATATCGCGCATCGCTAATTACAACTATGTTGATTTTCATTCTTTGTGTTTTTTTCTGTCTCCAGCTGCTTGTTTTTTCTTGTACATTCGATTTTTTTTCCCAATAAATTGATGATTTTCTGAATTTTTGTTATTTTCTCGGTTGTTTTAACTGCTAACATGTTTAGCATTGAGATGCTGTTTTAGGTTTGAATAGTTTAGCTGATAGGCTAACTCCTTTCAGCAACACATTAGTCTTTTCCAGCATCAATCAGGTCCGTTTGGAAGCAGAAATTAACCCCCAGTGCAAAAAGGAAGCAGCTCTGTCCTCCATCACTGCTGTTAGGAGATGTGCGTCAGATTTATGTGCGTACCAGAAACACAATGCAAAGGTTCCAGGCCAGAACGTTTGTATTTAAAAAATAAATGCAATTAATTGCTTTGCTGTCTTTTTTACTGGTTAACATGTTAAAATGTAATAAATAAAAATGATTGCATTGAAGCCTAATTTTAACGTTACAGTCTAAGTTTATTTTCTGCTCTGACTGAAGCTAATGATGCATAAACTGCCTCATACCTAAAAATATTTATCTTCAAATCAGCTGATGTTTATCAAAGAAAATTAAAATCTAGTTTGTCTTCAAATAGTGTGAAGATATTTTAAGATGTGACAGAGAAAATAAAGTTTTTGTGAAGCTTTTAGTGGTTTAACCTCCAGTTTTTATGTCTGTTTGTAAAGTTAAAGCGCTGCAGCCCCAACATGAACTCTGCAGGCCTTCTTTCCTCTCAGTGGCATCAAACCAAACTTGATGCAAATGATGCAAACAGGGAGCTGCTTTTCCTCCACTCCCACAGACTGAACATAGAGCTGCATTTATGTTTCAGCTGTGGGCGTTTCAGGCTCTTTCTGCACAGAATGCTTCAGCATTTTACTGGCCTGACCAAAGCGACCTAAAAATGTTTCAACAAATGTTTCTAACAGGAAGGTCTAGAAATGTGGCCTTCAGAAGTTTTTCTTCTTCTCAGTTCAAGATATTTCTCTCAGATTAATAAATTCAGCAACATGCTGTAGACCTAGAGTAGCAGTCTGCAAACTTTACGATCCAAAGAGCCGTTTTACTCTCAGCCCTGCTAAATAAAACTTGTCTTTTTATTGGAAACCTTAAAACAAAAGGAAGATGGATACATTTTCTGCTTTGACTTGTTAATATCTGTGGAAAATTCTGGGAAAAGCCCTGCACATCCTCAACTCAAAGAAAGTATTACTGGTACTTCCAGTGTCATTTATTGTTAAAATTCAGTGGAATGTTTTTAGCCAGTTCTGAAGATCCATTGCAGAAGGTCTGCCGGTTGTAGGACCCGGGGTTTTTTATCCTGCAGGACTTCCTTTAATCAGCTGTCTGGTTTATGCAGGACAAACATTTGACAAGAAAGATGAACTTTGCTGCATGTTCTCTTCATCTTTAAAATGAATGAGGGAAATATGATGCATATTTGTGCAAGAGCGAGGCGCTGGAAGCAGGAGCCGGTTATTAATTCATCAGAGACGGGCCGGCAGGAGACGATAAAGTAGGTTAGAGCAGCCAACCTCAGACGGCTTTTTCTTCCGGCTGCTGTCTTCTTACTGGCCTCTCCTCTTTTTCCTGACACGTCTGTTTGTCCTGCCACTCGTTTCTCCTCCAATCTTTGCATAAAATTGCTTTTCTTATTTTTTTGCAGCCCAACTAAGAAGGTTTGCTGCGTTCTTTCTGTTTAAAGTAGAATCACAGTCAAACAGACGGAAACAAATGTTGGCTTGTGAACTAAACATCTGACATCCTGGTTTCCACTATTGACCTCATTTTACTTTGACGTAAACTAACATTTTGTTGGCTCTGATTTACTTTAATAAAGTAATAAAGGTTATTGTCTTTGCTGCATCTGTGATGAACTATTTATGGGCTCAGTCTGACTCTTCTGATAAAAACTCACATAAATGCATCCCAACACTTCTTTATCTGGTTTGTCAGAAAATGACGCAGCATTAAATGGGTCATGTTTTTTAGTTCACTGGAGAAAAGGTTATTTTTGCGTTAGTTCCTCTTCTGTTCGACTGTACCAATAAGGAAGTTCACCAATTAAGGAAGTAATTACCCCTAAGCTGCGACCTGGTGAACCATATCTGGTGATGAGTCTTTAGCATCTTTTTGGTAGAGCTGCAGCTAACGATTAATTTATTAACCGAGTACTCTACTGATATTTCTGTCAATTCATCAAATAATTGGACAAAAAAGCATCAGGTTCTGTGGAAACTATTCATGTTTATTTGGTATTATAAATACACAAAAAACAACATTGAAGTCATCAACCCATTTAATTACCTATTTAGCATTCAATCATTTCCTTTTTCATAATTTTTTGTTTTTCTCTACCAAAAACTGGACTCAAAAAGTCTTCAGTCTGGTGCTTTGGCCTCAACTAGCTGTTTGTTTTGAAGGACTGCAAGGTGGTGGAGGCGCTCGGCAGTCATTCATCCAGCAACCTGTCGTGGTTTTGAGTTAAAACATGCTTAAAGTTGACAGGAAATTTGAAAATATCACTTGATTTATGTGTTATTGGAAGATTAATATCTGAACACCAACTATGAAGTCTTGAAAAATGCAAACATTAAAAAATAATTAAATAAATAAATGCTAAGCCTGGTGGGGCACAAGTAAAGCCTGGTGGCCGCCAGGCTTATAAAACACTGGGGGAAACCCTGGACTGTTTTGTTTATAGAGACTTGATAATTAATTTTATTTGTTGTTTATATTGTTTATGTATTTTGGATATTTAAAAGGTCTTCCAGTTCCAGAGTTAAATGTTCATTAGAATTTAAAGTTTATTGATCTTTGATAGTATGTTCTTGCATTACTATGCTGTTACCTCAAAGCAACAATATTATCATTTATCTCAATAACTTCTGGGACAATTTATTGGGACAGTTACTTCAAGACCCAACAATGAGAGCAAATGTATTTTTCAGACGTAAAGTAAAAGCAGAATAAATCTGAAGGGTTGAATATTTTTATCACCCTGTTGGGTGTAAAGTCCAGCCGGCGGGCCGCTGTGATTTAACGAAGGGAATCGCTCCAACCAGCGCTGCCTGAATCTGCGGGAAGCTTTGAACAGGTGTTGCATTTCCGCTCTTTGTTTTGTTGTGACGACAGAAAGTTGATGGTTTGAGCCCTCATTGCTCAATGTTTGGATCACCGCGAACTGATACACTGAGTGAGGGCAGGTTGAGCTTAAGCTGATTAACGATGGACCTCCTGCTGTGTAGTTTACTGCAGACTGATGTCAATCTGACGTGTTGCGAAGCTTTTATGTTTGTGACATGGTTGTAGTTTTGTTGAGCCAAACCGGATCCGTTCAGCTCCCTGACGGTTGAAGGAGGCTGCCGCTGACATGGCGACGTTTTCGCTCCTCCTGTGACATGGCAGCTCTCCGTCACATGCTGCGTGTCGGCGGCAGAGATTCGGATCGGCATGCTTTCCTGGTCATGTGCTTCAGGGTGTGCGGTTGTTTGTGTGTGAAAAGTCAACCTTGCTCTGCTGAAAACAGGGAAGTGTAAAGATGCATGACACGCAGCAGAAATACCTCAGTCACTCTCACCCTGACGGTGTTCCTGTGTTTTAGCTGACTTATTCTTCTGATCCATTAATACTTTAATTAAATGTATTTGTTTATTTCAAACAGGCTTTTTTAAAAACAAGAAGACAAGCCACCAAGAACAAAATAATTCGATTACGTTTCTGTTTGAAAAGGAGTAAAAAGAAGTGAACACTTATCTCAGTTTAATAACACTTACTGACTCAATAATTGTCAGAAATTTTTAATTAAAACCATGTTATAGTATTAATATGCCTGTGTTAAAGAACCAACAAACACATTAGTATATGACATAAACAAAATGATTACAAACTGACTCATAACAAGACAAGAGAATCTACAGACCGTTAATAATAATAATCAGGACGATTATAAATAACTGGACATACAGCATCACAACGATTACCAGCTCCTTGCCAATGTACATCCTATAAATTCTTCATAATCTGTTTTATACAACAACAAATAAAACAAAAAATTAATGATGTTTATGGCTTTAATTTGGACCAGCGCAGTTAGTTGAGTAATTGTGCTGCTGGAAATGTCATTTCCTGTCGTTTTGCTGTTTATTAATATTTAGTTTAACAGTTTTAATCCATTTTAAGTAGTTGGATAAAATTAGCTTCTAAAGCTTGTTCTGAAGGAAAATGCTGGTTCAGATTAACCATAGCGAGATTTTCCGGCTCCATATTCACTGGTTCTGAAAGGATTTGGCCGTTTGCAGGAAGGTGACCACCTCACCGATGCGCGGATGTTTTGGGTCAGGTGTGTAGTTGCTGTTTTGCAGGTATTGAACCCGTGACCTTTGTGTTGAAAGCCGCCCCCTGCGGAGCGCTGCTGAGGCTTCACATCTGAATGTGGGCAGGTGCTGCTTTTAGAAACGAGCTGAAACCTGATATCGACTTGGCTCATTTAAATTTACTGCCTCTACCAGTCTGCAGTGGGCAGTTAATGGAAACTAACTGAATCAAGGTAGGTGTGATGGCTGACTTTTAGCTTGTTACGATTCAGAGACGATTTCCTGTTCGTCACAACAGATCATAGCTTCTCTAATTAGCTGATAAAAGTAGACTGGCGGCTAACTTTAGGTGGAAGTACAGAACGAATAACTAAGTGTTTGGGTTGAGATGTCAGGAGGAAGTGAGCTGTTATCAGCTAGATGAATACAAACCTGAAACCATACAAAGAATTAACCAATAAAGACATTTAGAGTTGGTTCAGCTGTGAAAATGTTAACCATGCTTTTTGCTGAAGGAAAACTCTTTTCATGCAGTATTCAGATTTTTTTGTGCTCTTGTTTTCAATATTTTTGACTCTGTTTGCGTTCTCCTATCATCATTGTCTCATCCTGATCTCTAAGTTTTATACACAGATTAAATCAGCTTGCATTTTATTTATGAAACACATCTGGAGTGAGAGTGAGTTGTGAAGATAAATTGGACCTTAAGGGTGCAAATATTTGATTTTATTATTTAAAGTTCCAAGATTTGTCACCAGTGGGCTCTTTGCACCTACGGCGCTGACGTCACATCCGCATGAGCGAAATGCTTTTGTGGGCTCTAGTGGGCCTTATTCGAGAGTGGGCTGACAGGAAAGAGGGCAAGGAGAGAGGGGAAGAAATGCGGCAAATATCGCCGGGTCTGGGAATCGAACCTGCGACGGCCGCGTCGAGGACCAAGGCCTCCAAACGTGGGTTGCGCTAAACCCCTACGCCACTTTCTTGTTTCCGCTTTGAGTTACCGTGACAGCTAGAAAAGACAAAGTCGTATTTCAGAAGCCAATAAACCAATAATATGAATATTATTGACTTCAAAATATAATGGGCTTTTAAGTTTTCATGGATTTCCAAACGATCGCTGCTAGTTAAAGCTAACGCTGCACAGCAAAGTTTGCAGCCTTCACTTCACTCCAGATCAGCTTCTTCAGCCTAAAACTACCGGGGGAAGACGGATGGTAAATAAAGGAGCCTCCTGTGTTATTTCCATGGAATAATTTCTGTATTCAGCCTGAAAGAGAGTTTATAAGTTTATAGGAATGAGAGAGCAGATCAGAGCCAGACAGCCGAGCAGCTGATCCACCTGAACACACTGCTGTAAACACCGTCCTGCTTCACAACAAGCATAAAAACTAATAAAACCAAATAACACGGAGACCTTAACGAACACAGACATATTTCTCTAAAAGCAACAACTCTGAACCTGAACAGTCAGCTGAACTTTCTAGACACCAGAGCTGCTCTACTGTTCAGCTATGGGCTTGTTGTGCTTCCTCATGCTTCAGAGCTGGTCATTTTCTGAAGAAAAATTTGCTAATTTGCTGCCAGTTACTATTTTTGAAAAAAAAAAAAAGTTGCTATTCTTGTTGCTTTTTTGAAAAAATTTTGATTTGTTACTAGTTTTTTTAATTGCTACTTTACTGCTAGTCACTCTTTTTTTTTTGGAAAAAAAAAGTTTCTGGATTTGTCACTAGAAGTTTTTTTAAAATTAATAAATAAAATCAGTAGACTGATCACTATTTACTTTTTTAAAAAAAAGCTTGCCAGATTTGTGGCTTGTTGATTTCTTTATAGATTCCCTCGGGGATCTGTGAAGTCACTTAAATATATCGACAAAGTTGACAGTAGTGCTTCTGTTATCCTGACCCAACTCCCGTCTGACCTCTCCATTCACCTGCTCTTGGCCACGCCCCCCAGTATGTTGGCTCCGCCCACTTCTGACTTTTTAGAAAATTTGTCTTGAAGGTGGAGTTGTGCTGTTTTTTAGCTTCAAGTTCAGAAACATTTAGGTCTTCTTGGAGCTCAAATGTGTTTGGAAAGGGAAACTTTGGGCTATTTACTCCTAAAGTAGCAGAACCAGAGCCAGAATCAGCTCTATTGGCAAATATTTCAAGCAATTTGACTCCAGTTTGACGCCCTCTCAGCACACGGATATTTAAATGTAATACAGAAATGACAGAGTATACAACTGTTCAATGCGTGGGAGTTATAGTCTACTTACACTATTCAACATGTGTTGGAGTTTAATATCAGCTCAGTTTGCAGAACAGAAGGATTTGGCTTGAGAAACACAGTTAAGTTCTGCTAGTAAGAGCTTTGACCCAGAACAAACGTTTCCTCAGGAACAAAGGGATTTTCCTTAGCTTTTAAAGAGGCTTAGCCGCCTCTTTAAAGGTGCCAGTTTAGCTGCTTTTAGGAGGAAAAGAGGCTGAAGAATGCTTTTTAGTCAGAAGTCATTATGAGCGAACTCCAAACTCCTGGAACCACGGGTTGGTTTATAAGCTTTAGGAAAATCAAGAACCACTCAGAAAACGCTGAACTGCCCTTGACACTTTTTTTATTCCTAGAGTTTTAGGATATAATAACTTTCTACATCTCTGGATTGGGAAAATAGTGGATATCTTTATTAACATGTTATTCACAGTGCATTCTGACATTTACTACTTTGTTGACAGAGATAACTCCCATTGTTTTCATTCTTTACCTGCTTAATTCTTTAAAAAAAAGAAATGTTTTTTGTTTGTTTGTTTGTTTAGCAGTGATCAGTCTTTTCCTGGTTGGTACAGGCATACACTTTTAATTGAAACCTGATCTGATTAATAGGACTTTCTGATTCATGTAGCTTTTATTCTACAGACTGCAGTTCATAAGACAGAAAAATGTGTAGCAAAGTTGTTAATGTATGTAGGATTTATGAATGGAGAGAATACAGATTTTCTCCTTTTATACAGGAAAGTATTTTTTCTTTAATTCACATCTGATTTTCATTAAACTGGAAAAAAGCATTGAGGTTCATACTGTTGGTCAGTGCTTTATAGATGTGTGAATGCTCAGTTGAGCAATTAATTAATGGGTCGGGAAGTCACATTTTTCATTTTGACCCGCTCATTGCCATTCGACAGAAAACCTGTTGACTGATTATTACGTCTCTGACTTTTACAAATATATTTGCTTTTGTGCTCTTCTGCATAAGCTTTGTGTTGCATGTGATGTTGCATTTTTGGTATTTTACAGCCTAAAGTATATAATGTTTTATGAACTGTTCATGTCATTCTATATTTTATTTAAATAAAATTCTCCCTTCTTGATAGAAACAGACCTGCTAGGCTGCCAACACCAAATCTGTTAACATAGAACATTGTTTCTCTGTGAAAATCCATAGCAGGAAGTGTGAAATGTGATAAATATGTTGTTAGATTGAATTTTTTCTTTTTCTTTTGAATGTGTGTCCTCAGTGAAGCTAGAAGGGAATCCTGCTAGAGGATCAGCGGTCTGTCAATGAGGAACTACCGGCTCATCTTCTGCCACAACCTGAAGCAGCCATAGATGGTCCAGTGGTTCACTGGCCAGAGGAGGAGAGGATAGGACACACTGTCACTGCTACACGGTACAGACACACACACAATTTTATTTATTTACGCTGTTTTGTCCTCAGTTCTTCACAGACTAGAATGATTCTTTTATTACTGTGACCTCAAAACTTCATATTTTCCTTTTATATAAGAACGCATCAGCAACAATGCTCCTTAAAGAATCTGATAAATAAATACTAATAATACTGGTACTAATAAGAGTTTTCTGAGTTGATATTTCCGTTTTTTTGCTTATTGTTTGAAAATGCCACAATGCAGAAAATATATTTCTTAATTAGATATCTTTATTATTATTATTTTAAGGTTAAAGATTATGAATTGCAGTGCAGTGTACACAGTTTATAATTGTTTATTTGGGGGGTTACTGCTGTTTATATTGAAGTAAAAAAAAAAATTATGCTTTAATTTTGTTTCATTAGAAATGTCTGCACAGCTAATTTAATAAATTCAATATTCTAATATTTAAATTCTTGCATTAGTATTTAATACACAGTTAAGTAATTGCATAATTAAATTACGATAAATATATAATTATTTGGATATTTTTATCATATATTTTGTTTGGGCAATGTTTTATCATAAATTTAACTGTCAGATAGTTTGGTTAATGTTAAACGACTGACAGTTCAAATAAATTCATAATGTGTTGCCATACAGACCTAAATAATTTAATCATAAAATCAAATTTTACATTATTTCCATATTTTAATTATCTATTTTAGAAATTATTAATCATAAATAATTTAAGATAAATAGATGTAACATTGTGTATTTCTAGTTTTGTTTGAAGAAGCGCATATATGAATATTTATCTATAAATAATGAAAAAGGCTCATTGTTTTAACAATTTACAAGCAAAACCCGAATTAACTACTTGAGTTTCACCATACCAGTAATCTAAAATCTTTTAACGTAAACTGCTTTTATAGGAGATGTGTTTTTTGACAACTCACTTGTTAATTTTTTCCTTCATTAAAATGTTTTTTTGTCTTTGGGAAGACGTAAGGTTTCAGCGGGATTGTGGTGAGGAGGAGGTGGCGGAGGAAGAGGCCATGAGGAAGAGCGTGTCTCCGTTGCCAGGCAACGAGGGCGAGGGCTCAGCCAGCACCGCTCGGGTTTTTGGCGTTCCTTTGGAGGAAGTGACGTGCGCGCACACGGTCAGCGGCCATGAGGTTCCTGCGCTGGTCAAACACATCGTTGACTACATCGAGGAGCACGGTGAGAGACGCAGATGATTTTATTTCTCTTTGTGGGAGAAATCTAAAACTATTTTTTATTTTTCTGTTGGGGCAGGTCAAACATTTTCGCATTCTTGATTTCCACTGGTTGTTCTGCAAATAAGTTATCTGGGATTTCATCAATTACTTTATGACAAACTCAAACACGACAGATTGAACAAATTAATCTATGAATAAATTAGACATATTTTTTATAAAAATAAAAAGAATTGCTGTAAATCCATTCAGTAATCACAGTGACATAATACGAGGTACTGTTAGCGTTAGCATTGGCATTAATCACACAACAAGTCTCAGATGTTTTCAGGATCAAGGTTCCTGTTGACCTCTGGTGACCTGCTCTGGTATGTTGTGGAAATCCAGAGTGTAAGATGAACTCTGATGACTGATGACAGCTCCACCCTTGGCTTCCTTTTTCATTGCATAACAGTTCTGCTAACTTCAGATCCATCAAAAGTCCTGGGCGATAAGGAGAGCAGCAGGTTGAGGTTTTCCTGCAGCAGCCCTTTATTGCCCACGTTGTTTTTCTGCTAACTTCTAAACCTTTAAAATAAAAAATTGGTAAGCAGAAGACTGTTTTAATTTCTAGCTATTGAAATGTGTAAAACAACAGCAAAAAAATGAAAAAACAAATAGTGAAAAGAAGGTCCTGGTTCGAATCCTCATTGATGCCTTTGTCTTGTGGTTTGCATGTTCTCCCAGTGCAGGTTTGGTTTCTCATTGGATCCAAAACAAAAATATCCACATTTTGTATGTTTGTGTGTTTATACTTGTTTACCTGTCATTCTGGGAACTTGATAAATCACCAACAATGTGAGGACATTTGTGATTGTGAGGACATTTTGTCATGTCCCCACAATATAAAAACAATATTTGTTTTAGGGGTTTGGTCTAAGGTGTAAATTTAGGTTGGGTATACAGACCCCTTCAATAAGTCAAAATATTATTGAGAAGTCCATTCATTTCAGGAACTTTATCATTAAGTGGATGCTTTAAAGCCTTTGTATTTAATTGTGATGATTTTCCACAAACAGTTAGTGAAAACATAATTAAAGTTAGAACATTACATTAGGCCTATTTAAAAAAAAAAAAAAAAGCAATTCTTTTAAAACAGAAATGTGGGCTTAACAAAAATATGTTTAATATCTGCATAAAAGTTGTAAATTTTCAAAAGGTACTTAATCTGACAAATGAGCCTCATGGAATACATATTCTAATTTATTGACTATGACTGTATTCTATTATCACAATAGGTAAAGTCATAAATCAGGTTTATCAGGTTTAGTGAAAAGGTTGGAGTTGGAAGTCAGTGTAAGACCACACAAGTACAGAGAGACAGGAGTCTGTGTGTGGCCTGCAGGGATTTAAAATTAATTAATAATGTGTGGTCCTTATAAAACCTTTTAGCCTGATAACATTATCCAAGACGTCCCAAGCGCTCTGTGAAGATGACGTTTTGATCTCCTTATGAAAGAAAACGACGGATGGGTGATTCTGCTCTAAATCCAGGTTGAGAGGTCAAAACATTTCTTCTGTGAAAGTTGAGCAAAATAAGAACATTTTCTGAAATATGAATTGTCCCAGAAAGTATTGCGATAAACAATAATGTTGTTGTTTTGAAACCACTTTCAACCACCATAATAATAATGGCATATTAATGCAAGTACACCCTCTTGAAAAACTTTAATTTCTAAAGAACTTTTCACACTGGAACTGGATGACAATTTACATATCCAAATTAAATAGACAAAACAAAAATGGTCAGGTTTCAAACATATTAATCATTCGGCTAAAGCTGGGAAAACAGGCAAAACTGGCAGTTCTGACTTTAAAAAAAAAAAATAAAAGTGCCAACTACTTTGCATTTTCATGTTTCAAAATGGTGGCTTTTCAACAATATTCAAGTGCAACATCTCTTTAAAGAATAAGCAAACTACAAAAATATCAAGCACGCAAGTGAAAGTCATCGTGCTCATTTCAATTTATCATGCAATTAATTGATTTATTCCCTTTTGTGACAGCCTTACTGTGTCTGTCCAGTATGAACCCTCAATGGGAACACAGTTTATTGCAAAATGTGTTGAGTTGATGTAAAGATTGGAACAAAGTGTCCAGGCCTAGGAAGGTGTGGAGCAGGTTGGTGACCCAGCAGCTGTTCAGCCATGTGAAGTTATGTAAGGAGTCTCAGCTGAAGCGTTAATTAGTCATCAGCATTAATCTGTCCTGCTTTGTGAGTGATACCTCAGCTTTTACTGGCTGTTATTTACATTTGTCATTTCAGTTAATGGAAAAGAAAGATGAAAAGTCTCTTTTTGTTTTGGTACATTTTCATTCTATGCTGCAGCTAACATATGAATCTTATAATGAACCCACAGTCACAGAAACAGTTCATCTTTTTAACAGTGCTCCCTTATTGTCGTCTGAGCCGCTGCCCTTCATGCGGTCAGCTGTGTGGAGCCAGAAAAGGGAATCTGGTCCACAGGATTCCTTTTAGTCTTCTGGGCTTGAACAATGGGTTCAAGGCTCACTAATGGATCAGACACCAGGTGGCAAACAGTAGAAAAGAAGCCGTTTCATAATCCTCATGTTACAAAATAGTGACTATATGCATTGCATCTATTTTTAGACATGTGAAACGGCTCTAGAGCTACAATAAGTCTTTCTCATTATTTTCCAAATTTGTCTTTTCTTTCTTTTATCTTTCTGAATTCCACTTTTTTCAATTTAACAACATTTATTAACTCAAAAAATATGAAAAATAGCTGGAGGTCAACATTTACTGTTTCACTTTAACAGAACATTTCCCCTCATTTTTATTGAAGAACTCAAACATTGTGCAAAACTAAGAATCAAATTTTTAACTTAAGAGAAAGTATTGCTATCAACATTTTAAGACCATTTTCAACCAATAAAATGATAATGGCATCTTAATGCAAGTCACCCTCTCAAAGATATAATACAATAAACTTTAATTTCCAAAGAATATTTAACACTGGAACTGGAAGACATTTTAAATATCCAAAATACATGAAACAACCAAAACAAAAACTATGAAGTTTAACAAAACAAATTACATTTCCAAACATATTAATTATGCTCATACTGGGAAAACAGGCAAATCTGCCAGTTAAGACTTTTATAAAAAAAAATGAAATCAAATAAAATAATAGTCCAAAGTAAACTGCTTTGTACTTTTCATTTTTCAAAATGGTGACTTTTGCTGAATTTTTTTCCTGCTGTTTCATATAACTTTCTGGCCCTGACCTTTACAGAGCCAGCAAGTTTCCAAGTCCGTATTTTTATGTATTTCAGAGTTTCTGTGCTCAGAATCTGGATACAGGGATTAGATTGAGTAATGTTGGTAATTTTGTTTGATTCTGCAGCAGCTTTAGAGTCTAGAACCAAAGAGAAGGTGGTATATCTGCAAAGGGACAGTCCAAACTCTCAACTTTTGTTTGTAATGAGCCTCAAACTTAAACATGGCCTCTCTTTGGAAGGTCACTCAGGCCCGGTAAACAGCTGCTGTCTGTCTGTCATTAGGTCAGCTGGACTTGGAGGGGCTCTTCCTGGTTAACGGTAACGCGGAGCGAGTAGACTGGCTGCGTCAGCGCTACGACAGCGGCGAGGAGGTGGAGCTGGAGAAGGAGGCTGATCTGGCATCAGCGGTCAGTTTGCTCCGCCTCTTCCTGCAGGAGCTTCCCGAACCCGTCATACCAACGGCTCTGCAGGGACACATCCTGCAGCTCTACCAAGGTGCGCTTCAGGGACGCAGCGTCCGATCAGATAGTTCGCCTCTCGGTAACCTAACCTAACATGAAAAATTATTTGCTGATCCTTGTCACAGCACGATCCGTCCCATCAGCTAATTAGCACATGTGCTAATGTAAATACAGTGAACCCTCGTTTTTTGCGGGGGTTGCGTTCTGAAAAGAACCCGTGATTGGCGAAATCCGTGAAGTAGTGACCTTTATTTTTTACAATTATTATACAGCATAATTAAATACTCTACATTGAAACCAAAGAACAAAACCTGTTCTCAGACACAAGCATTTTTTTAACAAGTAGAACGCTTTCTTACAAATAACTACAGTAAAATGATCACTTTAATTATCAATGCGAGGTACAGTAGGACAAATTGTGACTCACGTATTTCACTGTTCCTCTGACTGTGACGCTGCGGCCTGACTCCTCTCTCTAGTGTCTTTTTCTTCTAAAGCCTGTGGTGCAGGTGGGTTTTTTCGAGAGAAGAACGTAGTTATAGGTTGTTGTTTTTGTTGCTCTTTTTTCTTCTGGGCAAAAATATTTGCCGATATTTGCCAGTGTGCCAATACTGTAACATTATTGGCACACAGGTAGAGAAAAAGCGCGGAGACTGTTAAGCCAATCAGGATGCAGAGCACAACGCACTGTGAAAAAAAAAAATGCACAAAAAAATTTGTGAACCGAGTTATAGCGAGGGTTCACTGTACTTCTAGGGAGGGTATTTTTAGCTTTGTTCTTTTTGTATGTCATTGCAATTATAAAAACAATGTATGATTCAACAAGGATTTCAAGAAATAAAGATAAAAACGGTTTGAGCGCATTTTGCTAGATTGCTACTTCTAAATTAATGCTTTTGCCCGTGTATAAGAATCAAACGTTAGGAAAAGATAAAGTCGAGTTTCCCACAAACCAGTCTGATAAACCATTAGTTATTTTCATAGAAGATGTTATTATTATAAAAATAAAGGTCTTTCTTTGTCTGGTATGAGTCCACCAGAAGGCACATTGACAGTAGCTAAGAAGATCCAATATGCAATTTTCTACTGACTTCAACAAACAAAATCATTACAATTATGCATTAAAATAATTATAACATTGTCTAAGAAAATAGGTCCTATTAATTAATATAAATAAATATGTCACAGTTTTCTGATGTACGTTTTAAGAATAACCCTGAATTGAGCCAACGATGCGGATCGTTCAGTGACTGTCCTCAACCAAAATGTTAAAGTTTCCATTTGTGATAAATTATGATAGAACTGAAACTTAATCATGTGATTTTTCTGAATGTTTTAATGCTTCTTTAATGCTCATAAAGGTTCACTTATTGAGATTTAAAGGACCAAATCCTCCATTTACAGATTTGCTCTGTTTCCATTTATGGTTCACCTCTGTGCAGTGTCCTTTTTGCTGCCGTTTCTGGCTTAGATAATCTCCTCTAATCCTCTTTTTATTCATTTTGTCATCATGCAGATCATTGCTGATGGGCTGTTTTGGGTCATAAATCTGTGTGAATACTTTTTTCCAGAACTCCTGTTAGTTTCTGTTGCACAGTGAACATTTGCAGGGATCTCTGGTCTATTGAATGCAGATTACAGCAACGAGGAGGAACTGTGCAGAAACCTGAAGTACCTGCTGCAGCAGCTGCCCCATGTGAACTACGGGCTGCTCCGCTTCCTGTGCCGCTTCCTGGCCAGCGTGGCTTCCCTCCAGCCGGACAGCTGGACCGTCGGGGCGCTGGCCGCCGTCTTTGGACCCGACATCTTTCAGTAAGAAGCCTCTGACATGCTAACCACCGGCCTGAATTTGGAAACCTAACTGAAATGTCTTGTCTCGTCGTCTGTTTTCAGTCTGTCCGCTGAGAGGGAGGACATTCAGGACCAGGAGTCGGTTAGCAGAGTGCTGGCCGAGCTGCTGGACAACCAGGAGGGACTGTTCGACTCGGAGGACGATGACGTGTCCACCACCAACGACTACAGCTCCATCAACGAACAGGTTGGGTTCTTCTCACCTGTCCTTCATTAGAATAATCTGACGATGGGTCATAATTTATAGGGATGCACGATATATCAGCACCAACATAAATATCGGTTATCGACCATAACATCATTATTAATATCGGATATCAATATCATCCTGAATATTTGTATCATTGCATCCACAATAGTTTATTCAAGAAGTTATCTGAGGTTTTTGGTACTTTTTAGATTAAAAAATATATATATTATGATTAAAATGAGTTATATCACAAGAATAAATGTATAAGATTCTGAGAATAAATCTGTGATAATGCGCCAATAAAGTGGAATATTACAAGACTAAAGTAACTTGCAAAATTACGAGAATAAAGTTGTAACAGTACAAGAATAAAGTGGTGAAGTACCTGAACAAAGTCGCAACAACATGGAAGAAAATTATAATATTACCAGAAACAAATGATAGCAAACAGGTTTATTCTTGTATTATGTCGACTTTATTCTCCTAATTCTTTTTTTAGCCTGACCCTGATACCTGTTTACTCCTGTCATATTTGAGTGTGTTTGAAGAACCACAGAAGAACAATCCTAGCTAAACCACACACCCACACACCCATGACCTAAAGTCAGCTTAGAGGAATGAATAAACCCGACAGTCGTGTTTTCGATGGAGGAAGACAGTAAACAGGTTCACAGGTTTCCCCATGCAGAGTCCCCTCAGGCTGGGATTCAAACCCACAACCTTCCTAATGCGTGCCAACGTTACTCTGCATTCTTGGGTTTATCAGAAACCAGACGGTTTAATTTTGATTGTTTACAGCACTGATTAACCAGCCTTGGCCCGAGTTTCCCTCATTAATCAGTAACTTGACACAGTAAATGCTCAGCCTCAACAGAAATAACCTTCTCCTTGTTTATAAAACACATTTCTCTACCTGGAAACAAAAGGATCTGACCCTTCAGAGTTACTAATTACCCACTCCGTCCTGAACACAGAGACTCACCATGAAACGATCAGGAAGCCGCTCCGACCAAACATCTTCTGAGAATGTAAACGAGCCTCGCCCAAACACACCCACCCCCACACACACACACACACACACACACCCCTACTGACACACACACACACACACACACACCTACTGACACACACACACCGCCACTGCTGCTGCTGCTTTCCATTTACTGGACCTTCAGCAAAGTTAACTTTTAACTTTGCTCATAGCCCATTTGATCATTTCACTGCTTTATGAATAAACAACCTAAACAATGATTAGACAGATTCAGTCATTTACTGTTGAAATACTGAGGAACAAAAACAGTTTTATCTACTTATTGTAGGTAAAGTTTTACCCCTTTTTATCGCTTAATTTTTCTACTTTAGTTTGTTTTTAATATGTAGTTTGGACATCTGTTTTATTCTAGGAAAAACTGCAATTATCTGTTGTTAATTTTAAATATCCAAAATAAAAAATCCTCCAGTTTCAGTGTTAAATGTTCATTAGAGTTGAAAGTCATTGATTTTTGAGAATGTGTTCTTGAGTTATGTCACCATATTACTGGAAAATGGTCTGAAAACAACAATATTATTATTTATCGCAATAAGTTCTGGGATGATTTATTATCTATGTTATCTACATGTCAGCCTCTTAGAGTTGAATTTTAATTGCAAAAGTGATTTATTAGAAAATGGATTTGTTCCAAGATGTTAGTCATATTAAGTAGATTTGATCCACACATAGTGATATATTTCAAACACTTATTGTTGTTACAGTCTACAGAAACAGACCAGTAAAAATAATTTCTAATATTCACATGTCGGTCTGGACTCAGCACTTCGGATTCCCCTTAAAGTTTCTGCTACCTGCCACACTTTTTCCTTCCACTGAACTTTCCATCAATTTGTCAGCCTCTTAGTGTTGACTTTTTGTGTCAGATGGACAACTTTCCTTCACTCTATAGAGCAAAGCATTAGAACTCTATATGACAATTGTTTTAGTGATCATTTATTTTGATGACTAATTGATTAATTGCATAACAAATTATGCAGATTTTTCACTCGCAGTGCAGGACTGATTTTTTGAGTTTCTTTTGGATTAACTGATTAATAATTGGAACCCAAAGTAGCTTAAAAGAAATGTGTTTGTTTACCAGGTGAAGCTAAAACTGCCAGTTGAGTTCTGAGTAGAACAGATTTACAGGCAAAGAATAAAAAAGATTTTTCTTAATCCAAAATGTTTATATATTTTATGCAATTTTGGTTTAATTACAGCCAAAACAGAAGTAACTCTTTCTGAGATTTGTTCTCCTCCATCTTGTGTCTTGGAGTTTTATTTGAATAGAAGAGCAGAGCAATCTGTAAGCATACATCTACGCTGATCCACGTGTCTTATGTAAGAGGGCAGGAAAGTGGGAGGTTTGGAGGAGGAAGAGGATGGGGAGAGGAAGCAGTGAGGAAGGCAGGGGGAGAAATGTCCAGAGGAAGAAATGAGGAGCCTGAGAGGAGCTTGTGATGACATAACCGATCATCTCCCAGCTGCATCAGACGCTCGACTGCACTGGGGGTTGGAGTCTGCAGGAGCAAAGCGTCATGCAGCGAATCGGCTCCCACTCGGTGCACAGAGGGGCTTCGGTTCGCCGATTCTTCCAGGATCTTCTGTCTTTTTCTGTTTATAAAGAAGGTTCACACCGGTACGAAATCTTTCCAAAGCTAGCTGGTTTTCATTCAGATTAGATAAAAATAAGATTTTTGTCATTTTGAGCTAAAATTGTCTTTATTTGATTTCCTTCAGTAATAGAGCAGATTTCCTGAATATTTTGTTACAGGGCTATTTTTATTAAAAAAAATATTGACACTTTTTAGCAGTTTAATGATACAAAAACGTGCGACTCGGCATATTTCGGTAAGCAATAAATTAATTACTCACATGATGAATTAAAACAAGCTCAATAATTTGTTTCTGCATCATTTATCTTTTTTCTCGTTCTACCAAAAACTGGATGATAAAAGTCTTTGGTCTCAACTCGCTCTTTTCTTCAAGGACAATTTTGTTTACAGATTCTTCACAATTCATTTTATTTGTTGTTTCTGTAGTATTCTATATTTATTCTGGATTTAAAATGTCTCCCAGTTCCAGTGTTAAATGTTTGTTAGATTTTATAGTTTATTGATCTTTGAAAAGGAGTTCTTGCATTATTATTCCATTACCATTATATTACTTGAAATTGATCTCAAAACAACATCATCATTTATAACTTTTGGGACAATTAGATGATCAACTCACTCTCAAATGAAGGCCAAATAAATCCTTTAAAAGATAAAAAAAAAAAAAAACTGCTTTCTGCCTGTAAAAAGAAATGGAGTAAATAACTGGAGTGCTGGAGATAAATCTTCAGTTCTCCCAAGTTTATTACTGTTAACAAATTAACAATATCTAGAGGTGAAAAAATATTCTTGCTAATTGAAATAAAAAGAGACGTTGCAAAAAACTAAGTGAAACTTAACAAAATTAATAGTGAAAATGTTTAATTTTAGTTGTTGTGTCTACGTTACTTTGAAGTCTAATTGTTGTTTTTCCTTGCTGTGCCGCATTCTGCCAGCAGATGGCGCTGTGAAGGTCAAGACGTCTTTGTTACTGCTGGTCTGTTTCACACCAGGCATCATGTCCGCTAAAGTCAGGAGTGTTTTTCAGTGGAACAAGATAAAATCTGAACCTCCTAGAAATTGCTTCTCCTCTGCCTCTCATTGCATCACTTCATGACAAAACGTGGTGGCGCTAGAGAGCTGAAGATGATTGATATTTATGTGGCAAAGTGGAGTAAAATCAAAAAACACATTGTTTTGGTTTAGGATTTCTGTAAGGAAATATTTTATGAAGGTCATCCAACCTTAAATTATCTCTGCAGTATCTGCCGGTCAGCTGGCTGAAAGAAGCACGCAATGCACTCAGAAAAAGAAAAAGCTGCAAGATTTTCTTGTTTTTATCATGGGCGTAGGTTTGGGTAGGGACGGTAGGGACATGTCCCGACCAATATTCACGGGATGCGAAAAAGTCCCGACCAATTTTTGCCATATTTACTCAAAGAACGTGGATCTACGATCTTTTATTAGCAGCAGGCGGTGCGGGGAACGGAAGCATCTTAGTTCGGCATTTATTATGAGCCTCCGAGACCGTATCGGAACGGTGCTGCGGGGGGGGGGGATGCTGTCAAGGTCCCCACCAAAACTTAGATCAAACCTACGCCCTTGGTTTTTATTATTTATCAGATGTTATCTAAACAGCAGATTAAATTCAATTGTTGTTTGTTTTTTTTTAATATTGTGCTACAGTAAAACTTGTATTTTTATCTTTTCTTTTTCTCCCCATAAATGGAGAAATTCTCCCACTGCTGAAAATGTTGGATATTTATTACAACAGCAATATACTAAACTTTATTGGTGTTTTCCAGTTGAGTGAAATCAGCCATGAAAAAATGCCTGGGAGAGAATCGGTTCGGTTTGGATCGTTTGGATGGCGCCGGCGGTGCCAGTCAGCCGTTATTGTTCTCTGTTCTTGGCCCACAATCGGTTCTATAGCCAAGTTAATGATGTCAGCGCTGCCAAACGAGGGCCAAGATCCCGACCTTTTGTTCCACCGCGCTCTCCGGCTCGTCTTTTTGCCCACTCAGGCAGACGCAGCACGAACACAGCGCCTCTTGTGTGTAAAACTTAAAGCCTGGTATTTATGCTCTAAAAACCCACACACAACACCGGCTTCAGCGTCTGTTTTTAAACGGATTTGTGAGTCAATGTCGTTAAGATTTCCCAGAGTCTTAAGTGAAGGGGGATAATATTTTCATCCACATGAACGAACTTGCAAGGTCAACCTGACGGGGGATTTAGCTGCTCCTATCCTCTAATGTTGTTACGTCAGCTCAGAGACCTTCTAATGACTTACTCAGCACAGCTGCCATCGCGCTCATAAGTCAGTTTAGGCTAACACCGTTAGCCACAGAGCGCTTACACAACCGCGCTTCATTGTTCATTATGTCAGCCGCTGCAGAGAAAAACAAGGACATGTTTCTGTTTAAAGAGTCATTCGGTGGGTTTTCATGTCACTGAGGAGAACGGCAGTAATCCAAGGTTCATTCTGCCTGTTCTGGAACAACGTTATTACTGTAACGTAGCTCCGCCCTCATCCATTAACCTTGCTTACACTGAAGTGACTCATGCTTAAATTTAATTATATAACAGAGGATTAAACACAGTTTTTGGGTGTTTCAGTAAAGTGAAAAGAACAAGTGGAACATAAACTTTGAGCAGCTGCAGCCTGAAATATTTTTTATATAACACAAAACATTTTAATGTTTACCACCTCCTTCTTTTGTTTAGCCTACTGCTGTTTATTCTCTTATCTAATTGGTTATTTGTTATTTTGTAGATTAAAATAATAGTTTGTAATACTTGTTTTACATGCTCTAATTGGTGAATAAAAACATTTTATTGGACAAAATAACCGAGTCTGATCCATGTGGGAAAATTAAGCTTATGCAAATCTGAATAAAACTCAATTAAGTGTTTAATAATTATATAATATTGGATAAGAGTCTGATTTATCTCAAAAAATTCAGCTTACAATAAAACAGAAGTGTAAAAATAACATTGGACAAAATAGCTGAGTGCAATTTATCTGGACAAAATTAAATTGATGCAAAACACAAAAAAAACTAGAAAAATGGACAGAGATCAGTTATATTTGTGTCTGTACTTTGACTAGACCATTGCTTGATCAAAACCATCCCATAATATCCCTGGATGGATCCCAGTTTCATGTCTTCTGAAGCCTCTAAGACGTTTTCTTACAGGCTTGTTCTGGATTTAGCTCCATCGTCCCACATCATGATGCTGCCACCGCCATAAAAATGTTGGCCCACATATTATTCTCTTATTTTCTTTCTGTTTAATTCTCTACTTTATTTCTGTCACAAAAAATCCCAATAAAATACTTTGAATGTGAAAAAGTTAGAGTCACTGTCTCTAACTTTTTCACGACATCAAAATGCACGACATCTTGAATTTGATCATCTTAATGTTTTTATCACATCAACTAAATCTCAGATCTTGATTCTGTTTCTGGTTGAATAAAACCCTCTCACAACACTTTAAAAACTTTTAATAAAAATTGATCCAGATCAACCAAGCAGCTTTTGAGTAAATGTTTAGTGGAATAAGACGGAGCCTGTCCAAACAGCGGACGTCTTTATCCGGCGTCTCTCACACGCTCGTTCTCAGTTTCATGACTCATACTCCATGATCCGCTCATGTGACGATGCAAGAAGTCCCCGACAGCCAATCAGAAGCTTCTAAAGCACAGTCGTTTCCATAGCGACGCAACAGTGACAGCAGCAGATGGAGGTGCTGCTGTGAAGGAGAGAAATGGAGGAGAGGACAGACACACTGACGTGGCCAGTTTAACCTTTAACCCCGTCTTTCTTCTCTGTTTGGATCAAACCAACTCAGAAGCTTGTATTAGAAACCCAGAGCGACGGTGACTCGGCGAAGTCGATGTAAAAACTGTTCAAACAGAAGACGAGTCGTCGTTTCTGGGTCCTCAGATCTCTGGTAGCTTCATTACCAGATTGTCCTGCCAACTCAAAGTCCTGCTGTCAACTCCGTCTCCGTTTCTCCAACTGGAGGTGAAGATCATCATCACAGCCTCAAACATTCCTCGCGCTGGTTGGCAGCGCTAGCTAGCAAGTTAGCTGGCAAGTTAGCTTGGCTAACCCTAAAGCACTAATCATAAACTATAGTTCTGCTCGCTCTAAAGCAATTTACCAACATGATATTTAGCATAAGCTAACAGTAAGGTGCTAAACCAACATGGCATTTAGCATAAGCTAACAATAAGTTGCTAAACCAACATGGTATTTAGCAGAAGCTAACAGTAAGGTGCTAAACCAACATGGTATTTAGCAGAAGCTAACAGTAAGGTGCTAAACCAACATGATATTTAGCAGAAGCTAACAGTAAGGTGCTAAACCAACATGGTATTTAGCAGAAGCTAACAGTAAGGTGCTAAACCAACATGATATTTAGCAGAAGCTAACAGTAAGGTGCTAAACCAACATGGTATTTATTGAAAGCTAAGGTGCCACACCAAGATATTTAGCAGAAGCTAGCATTAGCTTCCACCATGTTGACACCCACCCATTTGACAGGAGAGAACGTGACGAGGCCTTCAAAACAATTCATGTGAATTTACATGTCTGGTTATTTAACTACCTTAGTTGCTTGTTCATGTAAAGGTCGTAGAAAGGTTAGGAGGTTGTTTGTTAACCGGATTGTCATGTTTTTCACAGATGTAGAACCCAAAGTAAGATAATAATTGTTTCTCATATCTTGTGGTTAAATAAGGTGATATTATTTAACCCCAGTTTGCTGTGTTATGGTGGCGCAGGTCTTTTAAAATGACTTTCAGAACGTTGCTAAGTCAACTTGAAAACGATATCTGACAGAACCCGGCTGTCACCACCTCAGACCAAGACTTTCCTGACTCCCTATCAGCTGTCCTCTTGAAATTAATCCTTAATTTAGTTTGTCTCTGTGGTGTTGCTGCACTGTTACATGACACCAATCTATATTTAAATGACTGGTAGGACAGACAAACATGTTGTCTTACAGAAGTATCAACGCTTCTATTAAAAACATCTGCTTTTGTTTTTGAAAAACAAATGTTGCAATTAAAAGGTTGGAAAGGTTGGCATTTTCAGATAAGGGAGTTCTTTTTCTTCCTTTTTTGCTACCATATTTTTTTTAATTCACACCATTTCTTTACAGCTGCACCACAAAGTATCCTGACGAATCTCATTGTCTTTGCATTTAGATTGTCTTACAGTGGATTTGGTCTTGAGTCTTTTCTCTCGTTTCTCTCCTCAGATCACAGAGTTGTTGGACGATGAGAAGTGCGAAGCAGAATGTGAAGAACTGCCGCAGGACGGGGAGGAAGGACCCGCCGCCTCCGACTCACACAGCCACACCGACGACGACCCCACAGCCAGGTGAGACTGAATCTAACAAAGAGCCGAGCATCAAACCCTGAGGGACGCCACAAATGAATGAAGCATTAGAGCAGAGCGCTTCATCCTGTAAAAGCTTGTTTTGCTCGGGTTTGATTTAAACTACAAATCGTAGCTTTAAACAACAAACAAATCATACAAACTTGACCTTCATCTCTATAAAATAATCATTTTATTGCTAACTTTTAAATGCACAGTTATGGTAAAAGAAGATGACCAGAGATCAATTTCTGGGTTTTTAAAAGCTTCAACAACGTGTTCCTTACCAAGTTTTAAAATTCTTCTAACCTCAAGATCACATAAAAATAGATGTTTTATGTAAAAAGACAAATACACTCCACAAACCCTAGATTTGTATAAAAGGTTGCACTTTTTCTTATTTTTATTGGCTGTTATTAATTTTATATTCTAAATTTGAGATTTTCATCATTAACCAAAAATTTGTTAATATTTACCTTTTATATGTTTAATATCAAATCTTTTATTTTGAGGTATTTGTTTATTTCTGTAAGCTCTTTAAGTTCTGAGGAAATATTTAATTTCTGTTTCCATGCCAACGCAGAAAAGCTAAAAAGATTTCCATTTTAGACCCAAAGATGTAAATTTTTGGTTATAAGTCAATTTTAGAATCTTTATGAGAAGTTGTACTACTCATATTTGACCTGTAGGTGGCGATAATATTGGCATTAACAACACTTTATTTAATCTTATTTAAAAACATCTATTAACTTTTTTTTAAGCTTTTTTCACCAGAATCACAGTTTTCTTTTAGATGAGAGGTGGAAAAGCAGCAGGAAGTTGAAAGCGTCGATTCATCAGACACTGACTTGTCTGATGAATCGAACAGATGTCTGAATTCCCCGTCAGAGAAAGTCTGCAGCAGTTCAGATGTTACGTCAGCCGGCAGATTGTCTAACGACACCGGAGGACTGACTTTCACCAGGCGGTAAAAAATTAGCTGCAGGTGGATGGAAATAAAAGTGACCCGCTGAAGTTCTCAGAACTGACACCGCAGTTCTGAGCTCACGCTGAAGGCGGTCCAGCAAGAACACTAGTGAGACAGCAGCATGTACAGTTAGACCCTAATTTATAAATACCCCAGAGAAATTCATATTTAGCTTCAAGTTTCTGACAGTAAATGAGGCGAGCGTCTCTACTAGGGTTCCCAAAATAACCGCTGTCTCAAAATAATCAGTACTATAAAAAATAATTTTTAAATTCTTATTTGTGTCAGAAATTGATAGAAATAGATTCATTTTAATAAATCTGCCTTCCATTTCCAGTTGCATACAGACATTTCAACTTCCGAGTCGGAAAAATTAACTGGACATTTAGCCGCTGGTTAGCCTGACCTGATCAAAACAAAATAAACTCTGCTTACATGGAGAGAAACCCTCATTAGCCTGCTGTTAGCATTGTCAGGAAGTACTTTTCCTCTGAGTATGAGAGACAAGGGATGCTGTATGCTAGCTGTGCTAACGCTACAAGCTAAAGCTACAACTCTGAGGTTTAAATCAACTTAAAAAGCTTAGAAACTCTTGAATCTGCAGAGGTTTAGGTTTAGCTCCATGGACACAAAGAGCTAATTGATGGTCTGAGCTTCGCTCCGCTCTATTCTGTTACGCTACGAAATGTTAATCTGTTGGCTACTAAATAATGACGCAGCAAAACAAACCAGAGCATCCTACCTGCTGCTGCAGGAGATCAGTAGAGAAAACAATCTGACAATTACTGTAAGGCAAAAGTTGTACAGCTGAATACATCCGCATGGGCCTGATCCATTAGTAAGCTAATGCTACAAGCATTAGCTTGTAGCATTATGCATTAGCTAATGCTTGTAGCGAATGCTACAAGTATTAGCTTAACCCAAAATTCATGTCTGCTTTGAAACACAATTTATTTCAGTGCAGAATGATATCTTATAATAAATAATTGTAGAACAATCATTAACCATTCTGTAAAAGATTAAATTAACACTCAAGACTTTTTATTTATGTATGTATTTAAAATAAATAACGACTTAATTCTCACCTACTTAGTGTTTTTTTTCTCTAATGATCTGGTATCAAGTATTTTTTTAGTATCTGAATTGGTCTGAAATGTTGGTGTGATGACAGAAAGTGCAATAAGTTTAATATTTTAAATTTGGAGTCTTTTTCTCTGAAGTTATCGTTGAGTCTTGGAGTGGCTGACCTTCATCTCAGAAGAAGTCGTCCTCCAGTGATTCAACATGTTGTTTGTTGACTGTTTGACGGACAGCAGCGGCTGCCCTCTTCATCGCCTGCAGTAATAGCCTCTGACAGCTAACACACGTGTTAGCGTCTAAAGGCCTTCGCTCCTTTTACATCTATATATAAGCACTGGTACTTTTTCTCTGGTGACCGGCCTGGAAGTGTCGCTGTCTGTGGAAAGTATTGTTGAGGAAGAATCCCAACCACAGGAGAAACAAAACTCCCAGTGAGGAAGAGGAGCGGATGAAGCTAGCCATCAGTTTATTGATTTGCAGTGTGAGTGGACCGTCTCACCAGGCAGATATTACCCATCATGCAGCTCGTAAAGTCTCTTGATCTGAGATAATCTGCACCTTATTTTTATGTGGGTGTTTGTTTATCGGCCCGTACTTCCTCTGAGGCCTTTTATAGCACCTGAACTAAACAGGAACAAACACAGGCTGGCGTCCCGGACACGTTCAGGATTCACCTGTTTCTGCCTCCCGTTCACACATCCTCGTTTTTCCTGTCAAAGCAGCAACAGTTGGGTCTCTAAACAAGATGGCGCAAAGAAAAGATTAGCTTTTTGTAGCTTATGAGCCTCATTAGTTATGAATTATGGTTGTTTATAGAAACTATAAAACAGATTGATGGGGAATCTTATTGATTCAAAGCGATTACTCATGATGATTTCTGCTTCAGTCTCTGTGTTTAAGTGATGCTCCTGATCTATTCCAGTCTGAACGACAAATGGAGACGTTATAGAGTCTTCTGCACTCCCTCCTCCATTTTGTTTTTATGAAGTGGCCCCAGAGAGAGCGCCACCTTTCTGCAGACAGCGTCCTCCACGCTGACGTACCTTAACTTTGCCTGTTAGCGGTCTTCCCAAAGTTCTCAGCTTTATTATTTTATTTTCTGAACCTTGTGTTTGGTGAAAATCAAAATGAGTCCAAAAGTTTTCCTTCAACAGAGACGGGGTCATTGAATCTCTTTCCTTTTTATAATTTCCTCTTTGTTGTGGCGCTGTCTGCGTAGGTTCCAGTACCGTCGCCATGGAGACGGTACTGGAACGTCCAGCGTCTCCGTGGCGATGTCGGAACACCCAGCGTTGCCATGGAGACGATGGGATGTCCGGCGTCTCCATGGAGTTACAAAATGGAGGCCGTCTGGCAGCGGTTTTGTTTTAAATCGATTTTGAATTGTCGTGAATGAAAATTGTGAATCATCTGTGAGTAGATTTTGTTTTTGTCTCTTTGCTACTGAAAACCTTCTTCATGTTAGATGAACTTTATTGTTCGCAACGGGCAATTTGCTATGGAGACAGCAACAACAATTGCAGATAAATACATAAAAAAATACAATAGCACACTGAAACATCCACATAACACAATACAACCAGTTTGTTGGGGTTTATCTCAAATTATTAATGAGGCCAATATTAACTCCTTATGAATAATTGTAGCTGTTTGGACATTTATGTTCAGTGTGAGCAACCTTCATCACTTTATTAATGCTAGCTTCTGCTATTCATTCAAAATTGTTGAAGGGACTGCAGCACAAATCAGACGATACCTGACACAGATGGATGTGTTGGAGGTCAAACGTTTCCTGTTGGATATGATGCTTCAAGGTCGCACACATTAACCATATGGACCAGGATATCTGGGCCTTCTGCTGCTTTGGCCCAGTTTGGTGGGAAGACCACACTTTGGTTTCCTCTGCGGCTGAAAATGTCAGATGAAATAATGTTACAACAATAAATAGTCTTTATTTTAATGAAAAGCTCACGCTAAATGCTGTTTTAAACGTTTTAGAGGTTTAATAATAAAGTATCTGTAATCATTTTATGCTCTTGTAAAGATGACAGTTCATTTAATCAGTTCAAGCATCCAGAGAGCGTCTTCATTTCACCAGCGCCGGGCGGGTCCAGGCTGGTTATCTGACCCAGATAGCAGCACGTCTGAGCCGGACCGCCGGTTCTGGTTCAGGCTTTTCGATAAGAGCCAGATCCTGAAATCACCTCAGAGAAACGAGTCTGCAGGCTCAAAACCACAACTGGAGACTGAATGAAGTTCAAATTCTTCTTCTGGGTTTATTAAACTGCAGCTTACGTTCTGTGGTTCTGATTATTTTAGTACTAAATTTAATTACTGTCATGTTTTGATAACTTTGGTGATTTGATCAACTTTTCCTAAATAAGCTTCATGATTTCCACGCAGAAACTCACATTAATCCGCTTTGTTTTTCTTTTTACCTTTTATTTAGATTAAAAAAGATTAAATGGATCTATAAATGCTGGATTTGAGGAGTTCCTGAGAACAAGGTTTAACATATTTAAAATCATTTTGTGTCCTATTGTGAATTATTTTATTGTACATTTCTCCTCATATTAATGTCACAGTCTTAATATCCATCCATTAATAGGTATTTAATGTCTCTTGGTGGCCAAAAAGGAGATGTTACTAGAAACAAACTATAACTATTCATTTTTTTTACTAATTTCTCTTCCTGCTGTGTTTTTTGTGATTGCTGCATATAACCTTAACAGAGTTATGACATAGCTAATATTTAAGGTTCAAATAATATTTTTAAGTAACTTGTTGAAATAGAACACTTAATGCAAATAAAATAATATCTTGAGGAGTTTTTAAAGTGCAAAAACATGAACTGTATAAACAGTACCTGAGCATAGTTTTTGAGCTGCACACAACATGCTGAATATTCCCATTTACATGTTGAATTAGTCTGTATTTAATAGATTTTTGTATCTTTTAGTTTTTTTGATGAGTCATATAATTAAACTATGACTCATGTCTGAACCCAAAGCGCTCTAAAAATAAAACCCCGTAGATTTAAGCTGGAGAAGAGTCAGATTTACTGAGCAAAGTGTTTTTTTAAATGTACTTTGTTCCTTCCTCTCTTTGTCTGGGTGATCTCTTGTTGCTGCTCTGTCTCTGTCTGCTCTGTATTTTATTAAATCTCTTAATGCATTTGATAAGCGGTTGCCGGTTAGAGGATGAAGGCGATTTGGTTCTGGTTTAATGTGTATTTTAAAGCGGCTCTACACCGCCCAGCGGACCGCTGCAGGAACCGCTGACTTTCTATTCATCACTGACAGGAAGCCCCTCCCCCTCTGCTTCATCCCTCCTCCCTATTGGCTGCTGGCCCCAGCCTCCGCCGTCCCATTGGCCCTCCTCAGGCTGTTGCGTGGTTACATCAGGAGCTCATATATTTGAGCAGAGCTCCGGCTGTTTACTGCAGCACTTCTCAGAGAGCAGACTGAGACGACCTCTCTCTCTCACACACACACACACACACACACACTCGGGCCACATTATGCACCCAGGTGATGTTGTGGCTCTGCTGCTGGACCTGCTGGTTCTGACTCTGGCGCCGCAAAGCGCTCGGCTGGGATAACCGAACAGAAGAAACCAGAAGTCGGGTCGGATCGGTTTCGACTCCAGAAGAATAAAAGCAGAATATTTTTTTCTGAGCCGGTCAGAAAAAACCCCAAAAAGGGACAAAGAAACTTGGAGAAACAAGCCGAGTCTTGACACTGACACACCTACAGGGTGGACCCGGTTCTGGCATAGAGGGGCAGATCAGCCTGGCAGGAAACCCGGCTGGAAACATGAGGATGGCCTGTGACATCCTGCTGCAGAGGTAAACAGCAGCTTTACGTAATTCCTCTGGGTTGGATGCATGGCTGGATGCACGGATGGATGGATGAGCTCACAGAAAGTGGGTTTGTTGATTCATCCGGATGAAAAAGAAGCAGAACCAAAGGAATGAGCGGCTTGTGATTGTTGCTCCAGTGAGGCGCGGGCCTTTCTTCACTCAGCAGCTCCATGTTATGTAAAACACAGACTGTCTGAGATGCATCATTTATTATTTAACATTTTCATGTTAGACAAACTGTTAGTGAATAAATCAGCTAAATCATCACCAGAGAGTATCTTACATTCTTAATTTCCTCCTTTCAAATCGAGTTTGTGGATTTTTTAGATGAATTTTTTTCTCATTTCTGGGAACAGACTTCAAGGTTTGTAGCTGTTTATGGAAACATTAAGTTCTGCTGACGATAACAGTGCAAGCAAGTTTGAGTTTTTGTCAACTGCAGGAGTTTAGGAGAGAAAAGGAAAGACATTTTGTTAAATGCAGTTTGAAGGAGGTTGGATTACAAAGCCGTGTTTTAGAATAAATCTGCCCCAGGAGCTGCTGGGTAAACGTTGGCATCACGTTTGTCGGGTTGAATGGAGACCGACCCGAGTGAGCTGTGAAAACGAGCCGGTGTGTTTCCTCGCTGTGGTTCTGGGTGAAGTGCTGCAGTCTGTTCCCGTCCAGCCAGGTCTCAGCAGGCAGATGTTGTGCTGACAGCAGCAATCTGCAGAATCACAGATTAAACTTCCTGCTACCGCACACACACACACACACACCCCCACACACACACACACACACACACACACACACCCACACACACACACACACACACACACCCACACACACACACGCATACGCTCTCTCATCCTGCTCTCTCTCTCTCTCTCTCTCTCTCTTTCTCTCTCTCTCTCATCCTGCTCTCTCTCTCTCTCTTTCTCTCTCTCTCTCTCTCTCATCCTGCTCTCTCTGTCGATCCATCAAAATAGTAACTCTCCTCTTTTCTAAATGTTTCTGAAGGAACTAAAATCCTCTGCAGATGTTTCACGTTTCAGCTGATTTGTGGTTTTGTTGATGTTTTCCTGATCAACCTGCTGGAGGTTCAGTGATGAGGCTGGAGCTGCTGCAGCTAAATGGTGTTTCCTGCTAATCTACTTTAGTTTGGTTACTTCAGTGTTTGTGGTTCTGATGCATTTATTGGGCAGGAGGAACCTAAAGATCCCTGATCAGAGCCGATCGAGGGAAAACTGGCTGATTTACTGTTAAATTGATGATTTGATTTGATCCCTTAGCATTCATACTGTCTCCAGACAGATGATATAATCCAGAGGCTCCAAACGTTTTGCCTTGATGGAAAATTTAACATTTTACTAATAACATACAAAAACTGGTTTTGGTGCCTTTTTAAATTTTATCTGCTTAATAATAAACTAAATAATTTAAATTTTATTAAAATTAACAAAATAGTCAGATTTTTGTGGAAAACAAACATTTTTGTAAGATTTGCTCCTGAGAAAAAGTTTGTGGTTCTCAGAAACATTGTTAATAAATGGGAATCTATTTTTGTACCACATATTTTTTTTAAGAATTAATAATAATTCATTAAATAATAATTCATTAAACAAGAATAATTTTTTAAGAATTTTTTTATTCTGTGAAAAATATTTAGAGAATATTTCCCTGAAAGATGGAAGCGTCCATCTGCATGAGCCACCTTTGCTTGCAGGCCAGGCTTGAACTCAGAGGACCGCCCAAAATGCTTCAGAGGGCCCCAGTCGGCTCACGGGCCACACTTTGGACCCCCGATATAAACATGATCCATATCCTGATGAGTAACCTGGTGATCTGAGCTTCTATAGTCAGTCACCTGTGATACCTGATGGGTTTGTTGCTGTTGGCCAGAAACCTCCTGAATCTGTTCAGATGAAACTTAAAGGAAGCTGTTGGTGGTAAAAATGGCTAAAATAGAGAAACTTTACTCATTAGAAAGGACCTTAAATGAAAAACTGATCCAGTAACTAATAAAAGCAGGTTGGCTTGGGCTCCTTTCAAAGCGTTGAGGTGTGATTCGTTAAGACGTCACAGGATCTTATCTCTGTTTCTGATCTCTAATCCGACTGCTTGGCGTTCGTCTGAAGGCGGCTCAATGATTGCTAAGGCTCGGTCAGTAGTTTTAGGTCAGGAGCCTCAGCTGAACTTTAGAGAGCTTGAAGTCGGATCGGCATGCAGACTGCTAGCTGAGCTGCTAGCCGTAAATCTGCCCTGAAGGGGCATTTACCACCGAATGAGCTTAAGGATGTGGCAACACGTGGATGCAGGTTTGACCAACTAGATGGACGGAAACTGGCTCAATTCAGCCACAGAGCAATCCAGGCTAAAGCTTAAACCAAACTGAGAACTGCTGGAAAACCAAGTTCACTGAGAAAGAAGCTTGAAAAAGTCAAACTTAAGACTTTTCTACCAATCAAGATAGGAACCTGAGAGACTGTAACAGGAAGGAGTCTGTTGCTGAACTTATTAAAGAAACCCAGTGAAGTCAGAGTAAATAGAGTAAATCAGGTTTCTGCAGCTGTTCTGGGTTCATGTAACGTACTGGATGTCCAGCAGGTTCATGTGGCGACTGATGAGAACAGCCAGCTCTGCTTCTGACGCAGCAAAACCTTCAGCTTTCTGCTGCATCCAGTCAGGAAACGTGCAGCTTTTCTTTTCCTGCAGGAACATAACATTCAGATCAAAATGAATCTCCTGCTGGGAGAAACTTTATAGCAGTTTGTGCTGAAGTTGAGTTTTACAATGAACCGGGTTTTTATCTATGTTTCCGAAACGTTGTGCACAAGTATAAAGAAAAGTTTGAAACAGTTCTAGAAACAAACTGAAGTATTTTAAGAGAGGACTAAGAACGCAGAGTGAGTCAGAGCTCCTGGTGCGCAGTGTTAATTTCTCCCAGAGTTCAGGTTCAATCCTGAGAAAGTTTCCTCTGAGCTTTGTGTTGGTGATTTAAGTTCAGCAAAAGGTCGTCTCTTCATGATTCCACTTTAATCATTACAGCCGTTTCTGCGTGATCTTATCTGCCCTTCAGCGTCCTGCAGAAAGGTCTCTGGTGTCCGAGAACATGGAGTCCGTGTTGCGTAAGAACGCGGCGGCGTTTGGTGGAAGCGACAGGAACAGACGCCTTATTCAGGCTCCCAGGCACACGATGGTGTAAGATTAGATCCTATCTCAGCTACTGAACGGCCCGCGGCATTTCTGCAGCATCCTGAAGGGCCTTTCAAAGATCTGCTGCTGGAGGCGGAGTCCCTCAGGGCGCGTCTCTGTCAGATGTTATCGGCCCGTCGCAGGGACAGCTGCGGGTCTGTCTGAAGGACGGGTCAGCGCGGCGACCAGCAGGAAGACACGATGGAGGCTCGGTCTAGTCAAAAAACACTTTTACTACGCTGTACCTTTGACTTTTATCTGAGTAATTTTACTATGAAATATTTCTACTCTTGAGTAAAATTTCTGGATTTTCTTCCCACTGAATGAAAAACAAACCAGAAATCTACCAGACAGACGTAAACCTGCAACTTCCGTTAAAGTTTCAGAAGTTTTATTAGAACATTTTCTTTTACCAGATTCTGTTATTTATTGTTACTTATATAAATTATTTGTTCTTAAAATGCCAAAATTTCCACTAAACTTTATATTTTTGTCTGTCTGATGATGTAATTTTTAAATATTAAATCAGGGGTGGGCAGTCCTGGTCCTGGAGGGCCGCTGTCCTGCAACTCTTAGACGTCTCCCTGGTCCAACACAGCTGAATCCAACAGCTGGATCACCTTTTAAGTCCAGTCAGGTTCTCCAGAACCTGCTAATGACCTCGTTATTTGACTCAGGTGTGTTGAAGTAGAGACACATCTAAATGTTGCAGGACACCGGCACTCGAGGCCCAGGATTGCCCACCCCTGTATTAAATGATTAATGATTCAGTACTTTTAACCAAATACTTTTTACTCTTCAGTAAAATTATGTTGAAGTATTTCTGCTTTTACTTTAGCAACATTTTTGAGATTTAGATGAAAAGCCGTCGAGAAGAATAAACATAAAAGTTATTATTGTTCTCCACTTTTTAATAATTCAAATTATTGATCTGTCTGCTGCCCTTGAAGTGTGTGATTGTGTCTTACAGCTTCACACACACACACTCTCTCACTCTGTTGAATCAGATCCAGCAGAAGTCCAGTCTAAATAACCCAGAGCGGCGGCGCCGTCTCGTTTCTGTTGCCTTCACTGGTCCAAGTCGGATCCGTTTCTGACCAGATTCTCATCAGATTTATTAGCGATAGTTTCTGTTTTGACGGCTGCTGCAGGTTCTTCCTGTCCTAACCTCTCTGTCCCTTCCTCCTCTGCAGCTCCCACCTCTCCCCCATGTCCATCCTGCCTGCTGACTCTGCTCAGTAAGTCTTCTCTCCACACTCACACATTTCTCCGCAACCTGACGTTCTCACCTCCAAAGGTTAAAATATTGGTGAATGTCCTCTGAGTGATGAATGAAAGCGTCTCCAGAGATGAAGGCAGGCGGGAGGATGTGAAGGAGGAGATGAGCAGAACGGAGGAGGCTGCTGGCCTTGTGTTTTCTTTCCAAAGCTAAGCTAAAGCGTTTTGCACAGTTTGTTAGTTTTGGAGCCTCAAGGCGGTGAAATCACATGACTGTCAGGCAGATTCTTGACTGCATGCGATGGAGGCAGCATGGAAAACATGTTCTGTGACGAAACAAGCTCATATTGTGAGATATTATTTTAACAATCCAAACTTAGAAAAATTAAACGCACATTAATAATAATAATAATAGTAACAGTTATTAGAAGAGCTTTCTGTGTCCAATAATGTTGGGTTAAGTGTTACAGAGAAGTAGAGCCATCAACAACCTTCTGGTATTTTTCTGGTTGGATATTTGGCCCCACAGCATGATGCTGCAACTACCGTGCCTGATAGTTGCACTGCAAAAACACAAAACCTTACAGCATATCTCTGTCTAGTTTCTAGTGCAGATAATTTAATAAACCTGAAATACAACAAAACTAACTTACAAGTAACTTTTCAGTAAGATATAGCAGTTTAAGTCAATAATTGCTTGTTCCATTAGCAGATTTTCTCACTTATAACAAGACATTTTTCCTACATTGTAAGTAAATTAATCTGCCAGAGGAATTAGTGCTGCTGTGTTATTTCAGTAGAAAAACACTTGGCAAGATTTTGTGTTTTTGCAAAGTTGCAAGTAACTTTTCATCAAGAAATAGGAACTGGTTTTAAGTCAATAATTTCTTAATATTGATTAATAATCACCAGTTCCACTGGCAGATTGTTTCAGTTATAACATGGAAAAATATATTTGTACTTAATTTCCCCTTTGGGATCAATAAAATATATTTGAATTTGTTAAAAATGAAATAATCTGCCAGTGGAAATAGAACTGAGTTGCTAGGTAACGGGCTGGACATGGCGGGGGTTGCTAGGTAACAGGGGTTGCTAGGTAACGGAGCAGTGCCAGTTGAATGTGAAATAATCTGCCAGTCAAACTTCGTCTTTGTCAATATTGAGGGATTATTGATTGAAAACGAGATTCTTGCTAAAACTTGACCTGTAAATGAACTTTGTCTTATTTCAAGTGTAATAAATAATTTGCAGTAGAAACTAAACAGAATTACTGGGTAAGGTTTGTTTGTTCCCAGTGAACTCCAGCAGTTTCAGGTTGATTTAGCCGTTAGCCTGGATTGCTCTGCTGCAGTCTTGGTTTCCTCCCGTCGGAGACCGTCCGGCTCAGTTTGGCATAGTTAAAGTAAGCCCAGATGAAGCCTCTCGGCCTGCAGGCCCGTTTCCATTGTCTTATCAGAGAAAACGAGAGAAACTTCAGATAAAACTACAACTCTGCTTCCATCTGTCAAATATAATTCAACCTTCATACAGTGAACAAGATTAAAGTTTAAGTCACTGAAAAACTTCTTAATAAATGTGATTTTTATTGTTGTGTTTTTCAGGATAATCCAGAGAACCATCAGGGCTGCAGTGGAGCAGCACTTCTTCGAGCTGAAAACCAACATCAGCAAGAGGTACCAGGCAAACACTCCATTATTCTAGTAATTGATAATTGTGTCGATTATTCTGTTTAAAAATCCCACAGTCTGCAGATTTTTTATTTAATCACCTCAGTTGTTTTTTATTCAATATTAGAAAAACATTAAAAGATGCAGATAAACAGAATGAAGGGATCGGCTGGAGAAAAGCTTTAGGATCAGATGAGACAAAAGTTGGTTTAAAAAAGAAAAGCTAAACTTTGAACACAATCAGCTGTGAAGCATGGTGATGGCAGCATCATGCTGTTTGGCTAAGCAAACGATGATTAAAGGTTTTTTTGCCTCATAACTAACTTTTGTTTCCAGTTTAACATTTTGTTATTGTTTTATTCCCAGGATGAGTCCCTCCGAGCCTGAAGAGCAGGGTTGCCATGACGACGAGGAGGAAGAGGAAGAACAACAAACTGACCCCGAGGACAGTCCCTGCGACGCAGAGAGGGAAACCCCGCTCGAACAGAGCGAGCAGCAGCCGAGCGAGAGCGACACAGAGGTCAGCATCATTTTCAGTTTGACACCAAAACCAGAAAATCTCTGGACTCAAACTGAAACTACAGGAAATTACACACACACACACACACACACACTGAAAGCTTAACCACAGCCGTATTCCAGCCGTCAAACATCCAGACTGCGCCGGTTCACCTCCAGTCCTTGACTCCACAGTTCAGATAGTTTGTAGATAAATTTAGAGAGAGGACAAAGTGTCTCCGCTGCCTGGACGTCCCGTCCTCATTTAAAGATCAACGTTTCTCTGACCAGCTTTTCTGCGCTGCTGGCCCTTTAAATCCCCACCTACCATTTTTATTTCTTGCTGATATTACAAGATTACAGTTGCAATTTCAGGAGAATAAAGTAGTTATTTTACAAGAACTCCTACATGAAAACTAACAAAAATGAAAGTGAGGAATGTTGAGCATCTTGTGAAGTTACACTTTATCTTCCAGAGATAAGAAAATATTTCATCTTTTAACACATCAGCAACAAATTATTACCAGACTTTGAAACTTTTATTCAGCAGAAATGATCTCAGACTGAGCTGCTCACATCAGATCCAGTTTTAATGACTGCTTGTACTTTTTATGATTGTTAGTTTCCTTGTTTTGTATTTATTGTTTCTGTAACTTTTGTTTTTAGCAGGATAAATTAAACATTGTAAAGAGAGAACAGATGAAAAATAGCTAATTCTGGCACATTTACAGAAATGTCAATGTGCATTTCTACCAAAAACCAAAAGATCTTGACATCATTTCTTATTAAAACGACTTTTTTCTTTTCATTTGAAGACATTTTTGTGGTAAAATTGCATATTGATTCTGCTGATGTTACTACTTTATACTCAGAATTAAACACTTTAAACATTTTGCCATCTTGAAGCTCAAAGAAGGGATTATTGAAGTAAAAGCCACTTTGGAAAATATTTGTAATTTCTTTTTTTCAGAAAAGAAAGCGAGAAAAAAATTGATAAAAAATTTTAATTGGATCTGATATAAAAAAAATTGAGTTTTAATTCTTGAGCCATATGAAATACACATAATTATTTAACTCTATATTTTATTATTTCATTTAAATAATAAATGCAGTGACTCAATCATATGCATTTTTAAATGAATAGCTTTTTAAATTTAACTCTATTAAATTTATTGGTACATTAATTTCATAACACATTTGGATTTTATTATCTTACGATAAAGCTACATTTAGTTTTTTTTTCTGTTTTGTGATGATTGTCAAAATCACCTGTCGACCCTTCAGTTGGCGTCTCGCGACCCATCGGTGGCCCTCAACCCCCACTTTTATTTGCCAGCATCAGCAGAACAGATGATTACTGGCTTACAGGTTTTACAAAGCAGCTAAAGTTTAAATCATAACTGACACCTTTGTGTTTTTCTTGAAAATGTTTCCAGATGATCAGTGTTTCGGTTCGTTTCGGTTCGTTTCGGTTTGTTTCCAGATGATCAGTGTTTCGGTTCGTTTCGGTTCGTCCCGCTCCGATCGGGAGCAAGTGAAACGTCTGAATTGGGATTCTCCCAGCGATTGTGGAGTCCCAGCAGAGTTTGCTTTCTGTTCTTCACTCCTCGTCTCTTCTGTTTCTGGAAAGCTTTGTGATTAAACTGTCGCTGTTTGTTGTTTTTTGCCCAGAATTCAGCGGGAGCCGGCGGCGTGGAGGAGAGCTCAGGAATGGATCTGGACCCAGAAGCTGTAGACGCTGGGAAGAACTTCAACACTGCCAGGTGACCAGATCATGCTTCTACTTCCTGTTGCTGCTTTTAACGCACCAAACGTCTCAGCATTTATGTTTTTAATCAGAATTAAAAACTGTTTTCATTTTTACCTGATCAACAGTCACATTCCTCTAGATATGATCCGTAAATTATTGTGGATTTAAAACATAAGCAGATTTTACAGGAAACAGGTGAAAACACCAATAAACCATATCCTACATTTTTCATGTTGATCGTATTTTTCTAGATTTTTTTTTCTTTTTAGCAACAAAAATTGTGTTGCTGATCAATAAATTATTGCAATAAACAATAATATTGTTGTTTTGACACCATTTTCAAGTAATATTATAATTATAATTGTCAAAGATCAATAAACTTTAAATCCATAAGAGGAACTGAAACTGGAAAACATTTAAAATTCCAAAATAAAGAAACAGAACAACAAATAAATTGAATTATGAAGAATCTGTAAACAAAGTTGACCTTCAAAAAAAGGTTTAGTTGAGACCAGACTGAAAACTTTATCATCCAGTTTATGGAAGAACAGAGAAAAATGAGGAAATGTAAGTTATTGTGCTTTAATTTATCATGTGATTTATGGATTTATTGCTTATTCTGACAGCATATGGCTCATTCTTGCATCATTTTGAAAAGTTTATTAAACATCTGCATTTTAGTAAAACTCACTGGATGTTGATGATCAATTTTGCTCATAAATTAAATTAAAATCAAAATATTGAAAATGCCACCAAATGTAGTTTTTTTCTGAATTTATTTCTCTCTGAACTAAATTTCTGGAGCATTTTCACAACATTTTCCACCTGCAGTGTTTGTTTTTAATCTGTGACTCTTCCTCAGCGGGTCTGTAAGTGAACATGTGACCGGTCATCACATGGAGGAACAGAAATCCCAGCTGAAGTCGTTTTTTAAGTTTTGTTTTATTTGTTTGGTGTCAGGCAGGACAATCAGCCGCTGGACGCTATGGAGCAGACGGTCACCATCAGCTGTGTGAGTAGCAGGAAGATGTTCAAGTTTGTGGGAGATAAACTTTCTCATTTAAATCAGACATAAAAGATGTTCCAACTGGATTTATAAAACCAAAGATATAAAAGCAGCAACACCTCAGCTGTGGTTTAGAACAGCAGATTCTACCAAGTATTTTTGTCTAGTTTCTAGTGCGAATGTTTAGTAGGAAAACTAACTCATGAGTTCATTTTAGCTTGTTTTAAGTCGATAATTCCTTAAGTAATTTTTTTAAGTCTTGGCTCCAGTGGCAGATTTTTTCTTGTAATGTGGTTTAATTTCAATTTGGGATAAATAAAGTTTTTTTAAATTTCATTTGTTATAAGTGAAAAAATCTGCCACTGCAACGAGAACTAGGGCTGAGCCGGGGTTGCTAGGTAACTGTCGGGGCTCGGCCGGGGTTGCTAGGTAACTGTCGGGGCTCGGCCGGGGTTGCTAGGTAACTGTCGGGGCTCGGCCGGGGTTGCTAGGTAACTGTCGGGGCTGAGCCGGGGTTGCTAGGTAACTGTCGGGGCTCGGCCGGGGTTGCTAGGTAACTGTCGGGGCTCGGCCGGGGTTGCTAGGTAACTGTCGTGGCTGAGCCGGGGTTGCTAGGTAACTGTCGGGGCTCAGCTGGGGTTGCTGGATTGGCAGAGCCATTTGATTTTGGAATAACTGAAATAATCTGCCAGTTGAACTATCTCTATTTTATCCATATAAAGGGATTATTGGATTAAAAGGAACTATTTCATCTTGTTGAAAAGTTTCTTATGTTATTTTTTTACTTATTTCATGTTAAGATATCTGCACTAGAAGCTAGACAAAAATACTTCCTACAATTTGGTGTTTTTGCAGTGCATTTGTTTGCATATACACATATATAAATATATATTTCTATTTAAATTTCAATGTTGTCTTTAAATACACAATATAAATCCAACATTTAATAAATTGATAAAAGGAGGCATAAAATGATGTATTTCAGTCAGAAATAAACAGAATTGGTGCTTTTGCAGTTCATTTATTTTTTATATATATACAAATTAAAAGACATTATTTTTACTGTGTATTTAGGAAGCTTCTTTACTTTACAACCTTATTCATGTTTGAACAAAAAGGAATGGCTTAATAAAAGCACTGATATTAAAAAAGTGATAATTTTCATAAAATACAGAAATTGTAACATAATGAATGTTTTTTTTTTGTTCATTTCTGACTAAAATTCATTATTTTCAGCCTCATTTTAACAATGCATCGCATATTATATTCATGTTAATCTATATTTAAAGACAACTTTGAATTTCAAACAGACATGTCTTATTAATCTCATGACCCCTGTCAGGTACGCCATGCCCGCTGTGAGGCCCACGACCCCCACTTTGAAAACCTCTGGTTAAAACCAATAACTGAATTAATTTCCAGGCTTCGGCAGTTAAAGTTTCCGTATATTTATTGCTTGTGTCCTTGGTTCTGATTGGTCCGTTTCTCCTCTCTCAGGACTCTGATTCGTTCGATCAGAACGCCAACACCAGCGAGGCCAACAGGAACCGCCTGTCGCCGTGCCAACCAAGCTCCGCCCCCCACAGCCCCCACCTCCAGCTGTTCCCAGATCACCAGTGGGAGGGTAGGTTCCCAGAAACGTCCGGATTATTAATCTGAACCAGATTTGAATCCAGTTTGATTATCATGGGCTAGTTTTGAAATGAGTGGAGTATTGGTTCTGTTCCTCTTGCATACGGTGACGCTCATGAAAGATAAAATGGGCTCAGACACGGAGCCCTGAGGGACGCCTCCTTCAAAACGCTGCTTTCTGAAACTGATACGATTTTATTGCATTTTCTGAATAAATAAGTAAAGATTTGATCTCTGGAGCCTCGATTGGTAGAAAACAGCTGATTTCTGCTGCTTTGCTTCGTCTTCATGGAACTAAACTTAGTTTCAATAATTAATTTCTACGTTGAGCTTTTGGATCATTTTCTCGTTAGAAAGGTGAACCTGACATTTTGTTGTTCAGTTTGTTGAATGAATGTCGCTGTGTGATGATCTCATGGCTCCATCTCTCTTCCTCCTCCTCCTCCTCCTCCTCCTCTTCTGCCCGTCCGAACAGCGTCACCCCTTTCCCATCTCCACCTCCCTCCCATCGACTTCTCATGTATGCACCTGCAGAAAGAAGGCCAAGGTAAGTTAGCTGCTTCATGTCCACCGTTTCACCCTCCACCCCCGTCACCGCCGCTCAAGCCGCTCAACGGTTGCCATGGCGACCGCACAGGAAGCATGTTCTGACGGCTGAGATAACGCCGGGCTCCCACTCTGCCTGCAGCCGACACTTTAACGGCCTCTTCCTCTCCGGCTCAGCTTGTTAGCTTAGCGCTAACCGCTAGGTGGGCTTAGCGTCAACCTGCACGTCACTGAGGAGGAGCTGCTCACGGTTTTTCAGATGTAGCTCGCCACGCTGGTTGCTGTAGGAGTGAGTTAGAGGTTTTATGTTTCCATAACATTTCTGATGTTGACCCGGATTCTCTTCCAGACCCGGTTCCGGCGTTCAAATCCTGGCAGGATGACACGGACGGCGGGGAGGCGCAGCTGTCGCCGCTCGCCGGACGCATGGTTCCGCTGCCGCTGGAGGACGACGGCGAGGAGGACGACGGCGATGGACTGCAGGACGACTCGCCGTCCTCTTCGCGCTCGCACCCGCACATCCTGGCCCGCCGCTTCCTGGACTTCGGCGCGCACAGCACCCAGCGCTTCCTGCAGCAGGACGCGGACGCCGCCTCGCCCTGCAAGGCCCAGCGGTACCACCAGAACCGGCGATCCTGTTTGAACCCGTCAAACACGGCGGCGCTGACCCAAACTTGTCTCTTCAGGCCGCGACGCGCATCGTTCGGCTCCAGGGAGACCATGAGGGGAGATTCGGTGACCCATCAGCTCACCAAGAAGCTGCAGCATCTGAAGAAGAAAATCAAACAGTTTGAGGAGCAATTTGAGAAAGAGAGGAACTACAAGGTAGCGTTAGCATCTCCTCTGTTTAGGTCAGGCTTATCACAGCTTTGTTTACATGGAGTCGCTTTAATTCGCTCGGATCTCAGCTGATCTGGAGTCAGAAACGTGTTTGCAGAACCTGGACCCTTTACAAAGGTTTGGTTCTGGTGGAGGTTTCTGCCTGATCAGCAGCTGAGCTTTCCAGTTTGTTCCTGTTTGACTCTGTAAATCCCCAGAGTGACCTTTCCTCTGCGCTGACCGGACCCGGTCCAGAAACACAAACAGAACCGCCTTACTGCTGCTGTAGCTCCTATCGTGACCTCTTGACCTTTCTCTGCAGCCGTCTCACGCAGACAAGGCAGCTAACCCCAAAGTCCTCAAGTGGATGACCGACCTGACGAAGATCCGTCGACAGATTAAAGGTAGAACTGCCTGCTGTGTGTGTGTGTGTGTGTGTCGGGTTCGTCCCTCTAACAGCAGCATGTTGCCGCTCTAACGTGAGCAGACATGTTGGCGTTGCCGTGGCTCCCACCCTTCAGTGTTCTGGTGCGTCCTTGTGAACCCGTGACCTCTGGGATGACCTCAGCGCGGCGAAGCAACGACCTCTGACTCCCACTCAGTCTGGACCCGGGGTGTACAAACTTTCTGTCGCAGGGGCCAAAATCACCAGCTCAAAATGAGCCAAAAGGCCAAGAAAGAAAAAACATTTTTAAAAAATAAAATCACCAAAAATGATTTATTTTTCTGGCTACGCAGCAACAAGCTAAACATGAACTGTTTTTAATTTTGCAGGAACAGATAAAACTAAAAAATTATTTTTAGTTACTGAAAGAGAAAAAAAACACTTTAATTTGAGAATTTTGACTTTGATCCATAATGACCAAAATTATTTGCAGAAATGTTGGTGAAAACTTTATTTTTTAACTTTCAGGTTTCCAGGTTGAAACATTTCAAAACATAACATTTTGATATATTTTATTTTGTCCCTGTTGTAGAATGTAGGATAATATCACAGTACATTATTAATAACAGTAATAAATAATAAATAATGTTTAGTAAATCTGCATTGTTTTTATCCAAAGTTTGAAAACTTACATTGAAAAGTGAATTTTTAAGTGTTTAGTTTCTGTTGTTGTTTTTGATTGAACAAATATTTCATCTTTTCTTGGCCATGAAACCGGATCCAGGTCAGCCTTGGTTTGAAAACACTTCTTGAACTTTATTGTGGAAGTCAATGAGTCCTAGTTACCATGACAACGCTGTGTTGTCATGGTAACTAACATTATTCTAAGCAGATTTTAATTTAAAAGTTTTGTCTTAATTTAGCTTTAAACTGCGGTCGGGAGAGGACCGCAAAAACTCAGTCCAGCGTCCACAAATGTCCCCGGCCCCCCGGTTTGAGCACCCCCCGGTCTCATTGATTGAATATTGATCGTTTTGTTGCTTTCGCCGGGCTGATCGGATCCCAGGACCCTCGCACGCCGCTCCTCCGATCACGGAGGGCGCAGAGGCTAAAAGCGTTTCTCTGTTTCAAACCAATGAATCAATAAATCGATCAATAACTCGAGCACCCGCTCTCCACTTTCCTCCTTCCATTGCCCAACGACCGATCGATTGATTGATTGATTGGCCCACCAGGACGCCAGCACCTCCTTTCCCCCAGAAGCTCGCTGAGGCACCAGGCTTTGCTCCATTCACACAGACGCCACGCTGCCCCCCCCTCCTCCTCTTCCTCCTCCTCTTCCTCACCCCCCCGCCTCGCTCCCCCCCTCCCTCTCCACCCCGCCTCAGCCTCTAGACCGTTTCACCTCAGTAAGTACAACCCCCCCAGTAAGTAGACGCTCTGAATACAGTCACGGCCTGGTGTTACTGGTGTTACTGGTGTGTTTGCTGCCCAACCAGCATGTTGGCTTGATTGGCAAATGGAGAGATGAATATTTAGTAAATCTTAAATGAAACTTTCTCTGTGACCGAGGAGAGGAGAAACTGTTTTTAAAATCTGAAAAGTGTGGCGTGCTTTTTATTTCACTTTGAGTCAGAACTGTGTAGACGTTCCTCTGAGTTTATCTCCAGTTCAGTCAGGGTGGATGGAGAACCACAGTTTTCAACAGCTGGACTTTAACTAGGCCACCCTAACACAGGATCTGCTTCCATCTGAAGCGTCAAAAACAACTTTCAGCTAATTTATAATTCATTAGTCGTCAGCTGATGATAAAAAGGCTATTTACTAAAAGAACAACATATTAGCAGATTAGTAATAAAGACAAAACTACAAAAAATATAAACATTTTGCATTTAAGATAAAAAAAAAACTTTGTAAATCTGTTTTAGCATAAACTCCTTTAGTAGCAACGTTAGCTTCACCCAGATTCAACTTCTGGGAAAAAAAAGTTTATTAATCACCTTTTACTCCAATTATTAATAAAAATAATCATCCAATCAGCTCTACAAATAAATGATCAAACATTTGCTTATTCAGTAACAAAGTTCAGAATTTAAAAGTGATTATTTTACATCATTTTTGTACTTTAATCAAATTAACTTAAATGGTTAAATAAAAAATCTCCAGAATTTTATCCAATTGTCATAAAATAATTGTTGCTGCAGCAACGATCTCTCTCCACACTTTTCAGATTTTTTTACATTTAGAACAAAAAAGTGAATCATTTTTAGAGTAACATGGGATTCCTGTCCAGTCGGTCCAGTAAACGGCTCCAACGCTCCGATATGGATCCTAACTCTCTTCTTCATGTGTTCTCGTCCTCCAGATGCCAAACACTGTGCGGAGAGCGAGCTCGGCCCGCAGACCCGTCCCCGTAGCAACACCCTCCCCAAGAGCTTCGGCTCCACGCTGGAGCAGGGCGGCCATGACGCGGCGGGGGAGCTCCGGGGCCCGCGCCCCACCAAAGAGGAAACACTGGAGCTGATCCAGCGCCGCGTCAAAGGGAAGAGGCAGGAGGACGGCTGGCCAGACGACATCAAGGTAACCAGCTCAGCACTCTTTATTTTACACATATAGATATATATATATATATGTATAAATCCTTTATATGAACATGTTACCAGTTAATAAAACAAGGTGGGATCTCTTTGTTTCTTAATTTAACAGGCTAAAAAGGCTGAAAGTATATTAAATAAGTTGAGTTGTAGTACCGAGTCACATCACAGGGTGGCAGTGCTTCAAATAAATGATGTATTTTTTGTAGAAATTAACACATTCAGTGAGAAAAAATCTGTTCATTATGTTAAAATAACAGTTTGTTCACAGCAGAGGCATAATTGGGCCATAAACTCATGTGAGGAACGATAATCTGACTAATCCCAGATTAGTGTCAATAAATAATGAAGAGTGTGTCTGCAGAAGATGACCAAAGAGCAGCTGTCCTGTGAGAAGATGGTCCTTCAGAAGAACCTGCTGCACTACGAAGGCCTCCATGGTCGACCGGTAAGTCCATCCTGCCGCCGCCGGCGCCGCCGGCTGCTACTGCTGCATGACGCCATGTTTCTGTGATCAGGTGACCAGAGAGGAGCGGCTGGTGGTGAAGCCTCTCTACGACCGCTACAGGCTGGTCAAGCAGATGCTGGCGAGGGTCAGCATCGCTCCGGTAACGGTAAGGCCGCCTCCCTCCGACCGCCGACGCCCGTCTGCGCTCCGCCGCTAACGCCCATCCTCCGCTCCAGGTGTCGCCCTCCAGCAAGAGGCGCAGCCAGACCCTCCAGCCAATCATCGAGGGAGAAACCGCTCACTTCTGGGAAATCAAAGAGGAAGAAGAGGAGGAGCAGAAAGGCGGCGAGGAAGAGGAGAAGGAGGAGAGGGAGGAAGAGGAGGACGACGAGGAGGAGGGCGAGAGCAGCGGAGGAGAGATGCAGAGCTCCGAGGTCATCATGGCCTTGGAGGCCGTGACCCCGAGCGGCGGGTCGGTGAGGAGCCAACCGGACGGGCTGAGCGACAAGATGGAGGAAGGGTCCGGGAGGCTGGCGCTGGACCTGCGCCTGTCCAGCTCCAACGCCTCGTCCATGTAAGGACCAGCCCGCTGTTACCTGCTCAGCTTACCTGTTATAGAAATGGGTTTCTCCTTCATGAGATCGATCTCCTCCAGCCAATCGGAGCCAGGAGGCGGGGCTTAGCGCTGTCAGTTAACTAGCCTTAGCATTAGCTGCATGCTATGCTAGCTGTTGTGTAGCAGGGAGCTACATTTTTCAACAAATATGTAAAATATTTTTTACAATGAGAAAAACTTTTCAAATACTAAAATAATCTGAATTACTTAGAAACCGTTGGTTTCTCACCTGCTGACTCCGTTTCCCATGATCCTCCAGGCCAGAGCTGCTGGAACAGCTGTGGAAGGCCAGATCAGAGAAGAAGAAACTGAGAAAGACGATCCGAGAGTTCGAGGAAGATTTCTACCAGCATAACGGGAGGTAAGTGAAGCGACGCGTCCGTTTGTCGCCCGCACCCGGAGGGAGAGCTGAGCGCCGCCATCTTGTTTTCCTCCATCCTGCAGGAACGTTCAGAAGGAGGACCGGGTGCCGATGCTGGAGAAGTACCGCGAGTACAAGCGGATCAAGGCCAAGCTCCGCCTCCTGGAGGTCCTCATCAGCAAACAGGATTCCTCCAAGTCCATCTAGGTTTCTGTCGGATAACCGCTGTCATCGCACACGGCGCCACCTGCAGGACGCCGCCATGAACCCTTCATCAACAACACTTCACATGTTGAGGGAAAAAAAACATTTTCAGACGTTATTTTATGGTTTGCAGAGAAACTTTGGGAAATCTTCCTGTTTGTTCGTGTTCTGTTGGGTTTGCTTCATTACACTGCCGGCGTAGCGGGGAGGGGAGCGACTTCCTGCTGGCAGGTCGAACGAGACGCAGGAGGAACTTCTCCCACTTTCAGTTTGTTTGTGGCGCAGAGTGCTGGGAGGGGCAGGAAGGGTTAGATGTAAAAAATGTTATTTGCACAGCATTCCCAGAATGCAGCCCCTCTGTTGTTTCCATTTGTATTTCTAGAAATTAAGCACTACTTCTATACAAATATCAATATACTGTACATAAAACCAGAAAAAAATGAATGTCAGACATGTTTAAATTATTTCACAGTTGGCCCCTTTTAGGTTTATTATCTGTGTGATGTTTTTTATTATCCATACTGCTAATGTTCCTACATTAACCTTTTGTATGTAACCCCAACATGTCGTCGCTCTGTGTAATATAAGCTAATATAGCAGTACTGTAGTCGGCTTGCATGGCAGCACAGATCTTACCATCACCAACTGTTCTCATTATTTGTGCCATGAAGAAGCAGCAATAATAAAAGTTTGCATCAGACATATTTTAACACGTTTCAGCTCCGTGTGTCAATATTTTCCAACATTAAAAAATGTTTTTGACTCGTCAGAAAACATTCTGGTCTCTTAAATGTTTCTTTCTCACCACAGCAGAGTGGAGAAACTCCCACGCTGTTTCACACTCACCGGCTTCTCCAGGAATCCACAGCAAATATTTCTCTGCAAATGTTACACATTTAGTGAGCCGTTAATATTCGATACTTTACTTTTTAACTCACATTTTTTCATATCAATAAAGGTTTAACTTGTGGAAATACAACGAACTAGCTTGCTGCATAAGTTCTGCTGCTTTTTTTTTTTTTTACCTCATAACTGTTTAACATTTTATACTAGTTTTATAGCCCCCTGGTGGAGAAACGAAGTACTGCATATTGAAAGAATAGAAACGCTACTAAAGTATCTTTCAAATTTTCCTTTGAGTCATGCAACTTAACTTATTTTACTGAACATATAGTTGAAAAGTGCTACAAACGTGGATCAGTTATATTTTTTATAACTTCATGTACTTTAACTGTTTAAGTAAAATAGGGGATTTCTTCATTTTGCTGACCAAGATGGAGCACAAAAGTTGAGAAAGCCTGGGAGATGTTTCGACTAAAATACTCTTTTTGTCAGAAAAGGGTCAGTTTAAAAATACTGTATAAATTAACTTCATTCTGGTGTTAGAAAAAGTTCTGATCCAAAACAATGGAAAAGTTTGTTGCCACTTCTGTAAACATGGCGGGTTAAAAACTACGAAAAAAACACAAATACATAAAATATTTACTACACCAAACGGGGATTTACTAGATCAGAACGATTGTATTTATTTATATTTTATTACATTTATATTGAACGTGTTAATCCCTTTCAGCTCGACCTGAAACTCTGTTGAGATCTGAACGCTTCTTCCTTCCTGCCTCTCACAAAATGGCCGCGACGTTGACGTATGATTCGGACATCCTCATGAATTTGGTAGCTTCCGGTTATTGTTTTAAAAAATTAAAAGCTACGTTGAACTTTGGGGCAAAAGCATTCAACATAAAATGATAGTTCAGTGACAAATAAATCCAGTGAACATTTTCATTTAACTTCATTGTTTCAATCGTTCCTGTCCGAAGTTATGTTTCTAACGGAAATGGGTTTTTAAAACAAGCTTAAAAAAGGATAACGAAGTAAACCGTAGTTTCATTAATCTGGCAACTCGTTTGAATCGACTGCGGAAAGTTTCTTAAAACCCCCAAAAACAGTCCTTTTATCTGTTCATTTCTGCTGAACTTTAAATTCCGATTCATCCGCCAACATTTGGACGCATCATTGGAAAAGCAGGAAGCTGTTTTTCCCCTAAAGATTAAAACATTAGAAAAACGAGACAATGTTGATATTAATCAGGGAGCAATCTTATGTGTTGCTGCTAATTTGGCACTTTGATAATTAAAATAAGATTTATAAGAAAATAAACAGGACGAAACTCACCTGGACTTGTTTGTAAGGGTTGGAGGTTTTAGCAGCAGCTGCTAATTAGGCTAATTACACCTGATGGAGGCCACGCCCACTAAAACAAACTAAAAATGTTTTTGATTAAAAAAAGAAGACTGTTTCATACTTTTAGAAACTTTTGTTGTTGTTTCTTTAAATTGTTTACAGCACCAAATGTTTGGAGACATTTTCAAGTTGATATGTCAGTAAATATATATTTACCTTTGGAGAAATGGAAATAAAAGCTGACAGGAGGAAGTTATGCTAATCTTTCTCTACATTTTTGCTGTGACAAACGAACCAAATCCAACATTTTGTTCACAATATTCATCATTTATATAAAAAATATAGCAACTGCAGTGAGAAAAATGTCCATCTGGTCACTTTAAACAATCACATGATATACTTCAAAGTCCATTTAGTGTTTCATCACAGATTCATTTTAAACATCTTTACAAGTTTTATAATAATAAACATCAAACTGTTACTGATGTGCCTGAACATTGGAGTTATTTTATCTTAATGATTATTCCTCTTATTTTCAGGCAGTTCCTGTTTCCCACCACAGGTGGTGCTGGAGAGTCTTACCTACTTGCAGGTGTTTCCACCTGAAGAAGACCGCTCCCAGTTTTCTGTAACATAACAGAACATTAAATCCAAACAGATGAAATGAAAATCACGTGACATATAAAACAGGAAGGTTATATTTAAACTTTATGTGCTTTTATAGAATAAACTAAGATCCAGTCTGGTAAACATGGTTCTGTTTCAGGATCCTGTTCCTGAACACAGTGGCAAATGAGTCAATAAATAAAGTCATGATGTCTTTCCAGCTCATTTTTTACAGTGCATCATTTTCAGCTCCAGTGTCCTGATCTGATGTGTGCGGCTGGCAGCTTCAGAATGAGCAGCAGCGTTCAGTGCAGAACATCAGTAGTGTTTCGTCCCAGAACCAAAACACCAAAACTGATCCCAAACTTTAAAAATCAACTCTCAAAAATACTAAATCTGCTGTTTTTGTTGCATATAATTTTAACATTCTTCATGTTGCGGCGCTCCGGTTTCGGCCGTTTGGGTCGAGGAGGAATACTGCTGGTCACCACTAGGTGTCACCACTCCAATTATTGCAACAGGCTCCTCGGAGTCCGACCATCAAGCCAACAGAACCGGCGGCTCAGTTTGGTGGATTTACATCCGTTCATCCTGGAACCCCAAAGGAAGCGGATCAGAACCAAACATGGAGGCTCTCAGTGGACCATAAAGTTCTGGTTCTGGGTTTCTGCCCGGGTCATAGCGGCTTGTCGATCACTGCCACTCCTGAAAAGAAGAGGTCCGATTAGTTCAGCAGTTCCTGTTACTGGGAAATCTAAAATTGATTCGAAATGCTCAGAAATTATTTTTTTAATAATTATTACTTTTTTTTTTTAAATCTAAGAAAAAGCCAGGGGTGTCCAAAGTGTGGCAAGGGGGCCATTTGTGGCCCTAGGAGTGACTTTGTGCTGCATCCGAATTACAGAACTTTTCATTTTTAATCAGACTAAAAAAAATCTCTAACACAAATTATTTGTCTTTTTATAACCAAGATTTTACTTAATTTTCTAGATTTGGCTAAATACTGCAAACAATTTTTTTCTTAAATTTGTTCCATTAAGCTCAAAAGAATTTGAAAACTATAAACAATTTCTGTCACTTTAAAGTTTTGAAACTATAATGAATAACATCCTTTTTCCACAAAAAACAAAAAAATCAGACTACGTTAACTTCTTGATTTTATCTTTCTATTATAATTATTTAAAAAATAAAAACATTTTTTATCCCACAAGTATTTTTTACCTGTTGATTTTGGCAAAAAGTTTGGACACCCTGTGTTAAGCCAGCATAATTTTTAATATTAATTTAGGTCACTGAATTTTATGTACAAACCAATTTTTGTTTACAATAGACACGTTACAGTGTGATGTCAAGTAGCTGACAACAACTAGCATTGGTTTTGGTTGTCAACGTGCTAAATGTAGAACGTACGACTAATATATAAAACAAAAAGGGATACGGAGCTTTGCTATTGTCAAAACTACAACAACTAGATAACAAGCACCAGGAAAAGTTTTAATTAAAAAAGTAGGGAGGGAGGAAGTAGGGAAGTGGGTCAGTTATGCTAGCTTGACTATGACAACTTTAACATGCAGATGTGCTGCAGAATTTTGTGTGTTTCGTTTCAGTTAAAAAACAAAATAAAAATAAAAAGTCGACCCACACATCAACTCTGACAGATCATCAGTAGAGCAGGTGTTCAAATTAGCTAATCACCCACCGCGGTGCTAGCTTAGCTAATAGCAGCAGTAGCTAATCTACCACAGCACTCGCTTAATGATCGCAAAATAAACATCAAGATTCACAAACATAAACTGTAACCCACTGAATGTTTTGCTCTTTGCGTGTGAAATGTTTGTGCGTTTTTTGCTGTTGAATCCTGAAACGTATAGTGGCGTTGTTATCAGTCAGTTGCTATGGCAACGAGTCTGTGTGTGTAGAGTAACCTGTAACCTTGTAGTTTTAAATGTTCTGTTGGTTTAAACTGTTTTTTGAATGAAACTGGGTTAACGTCTCCAGGCTCTGCTGGCCGTACCGGCGTAGCTGCGGCCGTTGCTCATGTTGGTGGGAATCAGGCTCCACTTGTCCGTCATCGGGTTGTAAAACTCCACAGACGACAGGTTGCAGGACCCGTCGTCACCGCCGATCACGTACATCAGCCCGTTTATGGCACAAACACCTGCAGGAAGCAAAAAACAACTTGATTACACATCAGCAGATGTTTCCATATCATATCATTTAAATGTGTGATTTTAAAATCCACATTTTCCAGCTTGGAACCAGGAAGTGAGGTGTATTTAACGTATTTTATCTGTGATGTGCCGACCTGCGTTCCTGCGACACATGTTCATGTCGCTGACCAGGCGCCACGTGTTGCTCTGAGAGTCGAACACCTCAACGCTCTTCCTCACCAGAGGACCGTCATGGCCGCCCGCTGCGTACAGCAGGCCGCCCAGAACCCCGACTCCTGCAGGGAAACATCATGTGTTCATCACAGGCTCCATTCATCCAGTCACTTTAGTTATCAGTATTTAACAGTGTTGTGTAGGCTCAGCATGTTGCCGTTTCATTAGGTGTCCATCAGAGGGTGCTGTTGCTCAACATGATGATAGTAAAGTCAGAATGTTAGTAGAATATAAATGCAATATTACCAGGAGAAAGACGTAAAATTACAATAAAAACTTTGTTTTAATGACAGTAAAGCCTGGATAAAGTCATCCAGATCTGACGTGTTAAAAGATGAAGTTTTTACTTATTTTACATCTTTCCTTTATAACATTATTCTGATATTATTGTTGGATTGTTACATTTTTACTCTTCAACTTCATTGTTGTACAACTTTATTCTTGTATTATTATTACCTCTTTTTAATATTAAGTCTTTTTTCTCGTAATAATACGACTTTCTGACATTATGATTTTCTTGTATTATTACGATTTCTCATATTTTCCTCAAATTATTGAGACTTTTGTCTTGTGTTACAAACTTTCTCGTAATATTATTATTGATATTATAATAATTTTATTCATATATTACGTCTTTTTTTCTCATGTTATTACAACATTGTCAAAATTATGTATATTATACTCTCGTATTATTACGACTTTATTCTTGTAGTATTACAACTTCGGTTACTCTTCATGTAAAAGCTGCTGCCAGTGTGTGTGTGTGTGTGTGTGTGTGTGTGTGTGTGTGTGGGGTGGGTGTGTAGGTGTGTGTGTGTGTGTACCTGCTCCACTTCTCCGTGTGCTCATGTCGGCCACGTAGCACCACTGATCAGAGACCGGGTCGTATTCCTCCACCGTGCTGAGGCACTGACGAGACGCTCCATCATAACCTCCCACAGCGTACAGCTTCCCTACACACACCCCCACACACACACCCCCACACACACACACACACAGCGGGTCCAATAAGCCGTGTTTATCTTTTGGTCTCAGTCCCTCACGGCTCTCACCGTCCACCACGCCGACGCCCACGCTGCTGCGCCGGGTGTTCATGGACGCCACGAAGCTCCACTCGTTGGTCTTCGGGCTGTAGACCTCCACGGTGGACAGACCTGCAGCGGAAACACGCAGCCAGTCAGAGGGGAACCGATTCCTGTTCTTCATATCATCTTTGCTAAATTAACATAAATGGAGGTTAATGTTTGACTTCCTGTGGTTTAAATTGGGAGTTGATCCTCGATAAATATAGATCCATTTATATCACTATGGACACATGATCAATATCAAGATAATATGTCTGATAAAATATTCACCCAACCGCACAGCATTCTGGGAAACCCAGGCAGACGCTCAGCCTGTCAATGTGAGCTAAGCTAGCTGGTAGCATCAACCACCTGACTAATTCTACGGTTGCCTAGCAACAGCCTGCTGGCTAACAAGCAGCAGCAGTGTTTGTTAAAACAGACATCGTCACATTCTGGACGATCCGTCCAGCGTACCGATGCTCCCGTTGAAGCCTCCGACGGCGTACAGCAGCTCGCCCAGCACCGCCGCCCCCAGCGTGCTGCGCCTCTCCTGCATGCTCGCCGCCGCGCTCCACTGGTCCCTAGCGCCGTCGTAAACGTCCACGGTCCGCTCCCGCAGCGAGCTGTTGAAGCCACCGACGGCGTAGACCCGGCCCACCATGGAGACAACGCCTGGAGGAGACAGAGACACAAGCTGAGGACGGAGACACAGGCTGAGGACAGAGACAGAGACACAGGCTGAGGACGGAGACACAGGCTGAAGACGGAGACAGAGACACAGGCTGAGGACGGAGACAGAGACACAGGCTGAGGACAGAGACACAGGCTGAGGACGGAGACACAGGCTGAGGACGGAGACACAGGCTGAGGACGGAGACACAGGCTGAGGACGGAGACAGAGACACAAGCTGAGGACGGAGACACAGGCTGAGGACAGAGACAGAGACACAGGCTGAGGACGGAGACAC
>CAEFZY010051720.1:0-10683 GCA_903066815.1 Brachyrhaphis roseni
AAGCCGGAGTACCCGGAGAGAACCCACGCATGCACAGGGAGAACATGCAAACTCCATGCAGAAAGACCCCGGGCCGGTAAAAGTCTTGTAAGGAGCTTAATACAAATGTATGCCACTCTCGGATTTCTTTTTGTAAAACCTTTTGTACCACCGAATGTTTTCCATTCACTTTAAAATTATCCACTACATAAAATCCCAATTATTGTTTGAAAAAAAAAAAAAAATAGTGTGATAGGGTTCAAGGGGCATTTCGCAAGTTACTGGGCCCGACCATTCCCCAATTACCCAAACTTTATTAAATTCGGGGATTTAACTGACATTTTACAACCTGCCATTTTAGCATCAAAAGCACGGCAGCTGGCCTTGATGTGTGCAGCAGCTCAATCAGTCCCTCGCGGGCCTGATAAGCAGGAACAGTCATAGATGTGCTCATCTCAGTGACATCTGTGGGCTCGAATCAACCTTACCGCCCCAGTTCATTTCCCAGACTCAACCAGCAGGTGGTGCTGTCTTCTGCGGTATCCTTCTTGTTTTGGTTTACATATTTTGACTTTTCTATGCGTCCATCAGCTAGACGCATCACTGTGGTCCAGCATTTAAAGCTCTGCAAGCTCCCGTGGCTCTGCAGAGGAAGAATCTGGTGATTCCGATGAAGCAGATCGAGCTTGCTTTAGATTATTAAGATATACATGATTACAATTTGTGAGCCACACACTTTTCCCTCTGATCTCTCTGTGGTTTTCAGCCAGCGCATTATCAGCAGTAATAGAGTCGGATCTTCACGGACAAATCCCTTTAATGTCATCCACAGAGCCCAAGGGAGACCACCCTCACTGGTAGCAGGGAGGTTGGAGCTAATTTCAACCCACACAATAGACTCATGTCTAAGGCTGGATTGTAAGATCACATTATTTCTTTGTGTGTGTGCATTGGTGGGGGTGAGTGGGTGGGGGTGTGTTTGCGTGTGTGTGTGAGAGAGTGACTGCAAAATATTAAATCAAGAACTTCACTGTGTAAGAGGTGACACTCTCAAACTCCTGAATGCTAACAATTGTAGCGTGTGGCTTTCCATAGGCAAATGAGCTTCCTGAAAAATCAGCAATCAAACCAAAACCTTCGACAGGTCCCACAGTTCTCTCACCAGATCAAGTCATGTGCTCAGACGTGTTTGTCGTGTGCTTCTCTTTTGGTTGAGCCGAGAGCTTTTTTATTTTTTTTTATTTTATTTTATTTTTTTGATCCTGCAGCCATCCCAGGAATGATGTCATGTGTGGGAAGGTATTCCTCTCAGACACAACCTGTCTGCTCCTCTCCGGGGGCCACAGTAACTCGAGCTGCCTTGAAAGTCTGGGAGTGAGCACCGGTCACTTTACAGACAAGGGCGTTATTTATTTTTTCTGGAGGAGACTCAATCCCTCCTCCTGCTGCTCCGAGGCACCGTCCTGAACTCTCTGGCACAAAGCACTTTCTTTTTCACCCCCTCCAGAGACACACAAGAGTCTGCGAGCTGAGTCGCACAGTCCCATTGGAGAGCTGGAGAAGTGGCAGGTTGTATAACATGATTAGTCATTGTTAATGTATATAATCACAGAGATTTGGGATACTAAAGCTCGAAGGCTACAGGCTGTGTGGCTGTTGTTAAGATGCTAAGCAGATATTGTGAGTGTTCCCATTCAGCGTTTAAACGTCACGAATATTTTTCTTCTACTCCAGTCCACTTCAAAGTCATAATATCCATATGAAAGAAGCCTATTAAAATCATACACTGCGTGCTCTAAATTGTACGTGCAGAATATGATTATGTGATCATCTGGGGCCCTGAAAACTATGTACTACAATAAGCATTAAACAGATATAAAGTGCTTTCCTAAAGTTTTGACACCCATTGACCTTTTCAATATACAAACACATTGGATTAGCACAAAATAGTGCACAATTGTGAGATCAACAGAGCATAGGTAGTTAGTCCAATTGAAGTAATACTTTTCTTGTGCTGCGATTATAATCTTCTGTCTGCACTAGCTTTTACACATCCAGACACTGATGTTTTTGATCATACTTCTTCGCAAAAACAGTTCAAGCATCGTCAAATTTGATGAGGAGCATCTGCAAACATCAGTTTCCTAGGGATGCCACATATTCTCATTTGCACTGGGCCATTCTAAGACATGGGAATGGTTTGATCTAAACTGTTTTGGCTGTAAGTTTGAGTAGTTTAATTTTTGCTCTCCTCTCACCAGAGCACCTTCTTCCTTAGGGTGAACTTTTGGTGTGATTTGTCATTGCTTGGTTTTCTTTTCAAACAAACTCTTTTTCCTTCATGAGTTTCATAAAAGTCAGCTTTGTGAGGAAGATTTATTTTTTGTCAAATTCTCCCACATGAGCTATAAATCTCAGCAGCTCCTCTAGAACTTTTAGGGACTTTCTGACTGCTTTTCTGATTAATGTCTGACGTGTCAGTTTAGGTGGATGGACATGTCTTGGTAAGTTTGCAGTTCAAATTCTGTTTTGTGATAATGGGTCAAGCAGAGCTGCGTGCATGAAATATTTTTTAAACCTAAGCTTGCTTTAGACTTCCCCACAACTTTATCCCTTGCCTGTTTGGTGTGTTCCTTGGTCTCCAGGAGATGATTGTTTGCTAATGTTCTCCAGCAAACCTGTGAGCGGTTCAAAGTGCAGCTGTATTTATAAATGGTCTAAATTCTGTATTACTAATAATGGAATTTTGAGGTGTCAGGAAAAAAGGGGGATGGATGCAAATGCGTGCCACACCTTTCAGATTTTTATTTGTAAAAATTGTTCTTCTCTTCCGCTGTAACACACTGCTGTAGTTATATTACTTTGTGTTGCTCTATGAAATAAAATAACACTAAAATACAATGAAGTTTGTGTACATAAAAATGTAAAAAAAAACAAAAAAAAAAGTTCAAAATTATGAGCAATTTCATTTATAATTTTTATTCCCGGCATGAATTTATAATATCTGAGATATGCCAAACAGAAGAAGAGGCCACATTCAAGAAGAAATGACTGTTTACTGTTAGCAATGTAGTCAGCTCCTCTTTCAGCTTTTGAGCCAACTTCATGTTCAGTAGCTGCTGGATGAATCCAAAGCGTCTGTCTTTGAGGACGGTCTGTATGAACGTGAGCAATAATCCTGCTGAGGATCATGACTCAGCAAAGCAGCTGTAAATGCACATCACAACAGGACAAGACAAGCTTATCATCACTGAGGTTATTGTTGACCTACTTCTTTTCATTTTTACATGAAAGGCACAGTTTGCATGAAGACGTAACAGGAAAATGTCTACCGGACAGCAATGCAACAAATCCTTGCTTGAAAACATTGAAACGCTGCAGCGTTCTGAGTTAGAGTGCTGCAATCGACTGGCTTAAAAGGTTATGTGAATCAATACAAAGTTGTTTTGGGCACCAGCCCTATTATATTAATGTCATCCTGAGAAATAGACGCTAGCTTAGGTGAATTCTCTGGCAGCCTGTTTTCCATTTTAACTCTAGTTACAGACTCTTTGATGCAACATAAAGATTGGAGCCGAGAGCCGTTTTGGAGTAGGCCTTTGGCATTAATTGTCGTTTCAAGCAAACGAAAAAGCCCTCCATTCTGTCATTCAACTCTTGCATTACTATTTGGTGTTAATGTAATACATACAAGCAGGCAAATTGAGTGAATAATACTCTGAGTCCTCACGACAGTCGCTCTGTGACTACTGAGGCAGCTAGTTGTGCAGCCAAGGATGACACAGAGGTTGAAGTGGTCACACATTTACTCAACTCTCTCTCTCTCCGTCCCTCTGGCACATGTTCTTCCCAAGGTCATATACTGCATTGCATAATAATGTAACAAAAAAAAACGGGATCGCACCACACACATGCATGCAGAAAGTAAACTGTGCAACAATAAAGAAAAGAACAAGCAGACTAAAAATAACGTTGCGTTCATCGCCCTCTGGGCGTCGGACCACCACTCTCGACTTCACATCTCATAAGTCGAGTGTCAAGCTTTGGATGCAGCTGAGAGTTTGCTTCCTGAACTGTGTGTGAACCCTGAAGATACGCATGCCTTAGTGGACATGAACACCCATGAAGGAACTCTGTGCTTCTGTGTTTCAAATGGGCTTTTTCTTTATAACCACTGATGGCCAGGAAACAACTTATGGCAGACTTGTAATAAAGCAAAAGAAAAAAGAAACACCCACCGTATTCTATCATTCCATTCTTCTTTTCCACCACCTCTCTCGCGTGGCCTCGGGGAACTGTTAGCTGTCTGGAAGCTGGCACTCTATCGTGAGCGCTCATTGATTTCCCCTCTGCTCCCCGCAGCCAGTAAGGCCAGTCAGGCCAGTCAGCATGGGGCCCCGTGCTGTCTTGCGACCACCTGGTCAACATTCACAGAAACACAGAAGAGAAATGGAGAAAAAGATTGAGCACAGACACTAAGACAGCGGCAGAGTCTATAAAAGCTGTCCAAGCTTCCAGAGGCCAGCAGTCATATTATCTGCTTTCTCTCCTCCCCTGTTTCTGTCGCTCAGCTCCTCGTTCTTCTCACAGCCAGAAGAGATCAATGGTGTACTCAACCAGACTTCACTTGTCTTGTTTTAAAATAGTGCTCCTCTGTTTTTTCTCCGCAGGAGAGGATCCATTTACTGACCCCACAGCTCCTCAACATATCGAGAAAATTAACCCTTGTTTCACCTCCTCCAATAAAGCCGATTTATGCTGAAATTTTCTTAGTGCTCATATGTAACTTTTATAAAATCAGATGCTCCAGAAGTGCACCCTCTCTCCTCACTCTGTTGATTTTAAAAATACACTAGGCCTACAAAACAAACAAACAAACAACAATGCTCCAAAGAGACAGAACAAATAACAAAAAAACCCCACAAATCTTCTAAAAATAAACACAAACAAAAATTAAACAGAAATGGAAAGCTGCAAAACTCAAATTTAATGTCATAAAACTCAACAAACAGAATGCAGAACTTCAAGTGAGAAGATACATTTGGCTTTGCAAAAAGCAACAAGAGAGCAATGGATTTCAGAAAACATGTTAACATTTTATGAAAACAAAGCAAACAAATTAAAAAAATACAGCATTCCAATAAACTAAAAAAATAACCGTAAAAAAAAAAAGAAAAGAAAAAAAAAAGTTTCCTGTAGTGTGTAATGGTTGTATTTTTTGACATTGTGTTTTGGGTTTTTGTCTTTCAATGTGTTTTGACCTCATAGAAATCCTTCTGGATATTACATAATTTTTGCATAAATGTCCACTAGCTTTAGTTTGGGTAGAAAAAAAAAAATATTTTAAGACTTGACTTTAAAGAACTGTAATCTATTTGCATTGTTATATTCTGAAGAAACAATCATGATGAAAAAGAAATATGCAACAGACGACTTTGGATTTGTGCTGTTGCACCCAACAACTTCCTTTGATGCTGTGGATCACAAGCTCCTTATCTCTGCGCTGGAGTAATTGCTAGTTTCAGTCCCACACTGTAAATCTTTTGTGTCAGCATCGGTGTGTTTTCTATCAGCCTCTACTTGCTTTCCATGAGGAATACATCAAGGCTTCAGTCTTGGTTCTCGTCTTTTTTGTTCTATTTTTTTTGTGTGTGTCGTCGTTGTTGGCTAAAGCCAAACATTTTCTTTAGTTTTTATGAAGATGACTGCCAGTTTAGTTTTTGCAGGAGAACATTGAGAACGAGGGTTAGGGTAACATAACCCTAACATTGAGAACCGCTCTGAGATGACTCTCCTTGACTACCATTTTGTCATCTCATGATAGATGAAGCTGAAATTTGTGAATTGACATGAGAGCAACAGTGAAGCACCTGTCGGATATCTGGTGTTGACCTTTGCTCTTCAATCCTTGTAGGAGAGAAGCAATATCATAAATTTGAGTGTTAAAATTAACCTTTCATTTCAGAGTGGTAAACACAGTTGGCAAAATCTGCTTTTTTTCAGTTCAGGTCACAAGACATTAAGCTATTATTACGTTTCCTTCATGTTTTTTTTTTTCTCAAATTTTGATTGTTTTACTACCTAAATTTGTTGACATCTCCCATTTTTCTGTTCAGCTGCGCTCCACATTTGCTGCAAACAAATTCTTCCTGCTGCCATGCTATTGACAATTAATCACCAATTTATATCTCTTAACAGAGGAGAATTTGTCCTCTTTCACATAGTGTGACTTTCAAATAACGTTATCTCATGGAACTTGAGCTACATGGCTCAGAGGCAACAGTGGGAAGAGTAGTCATCCTGCAATCCGGAAGTTGTGGCTTCCTGCTGCCAGATCTCGATGTGCCCCTCGGTGAGACACTTAACCCTAAGTTGCCTACAGGTCTTTGTATGGGTGTATGACGGTGCCCTGCATAAGTGAGTGTGACTTGCTGAATGTGGCTCCAACATAAAGCGCTTTGAGTGGTCGGTATGATTGGAAAAGTGCAACATAAATTAAGTCCATTTACAAGAGCTTCACCTTGAAAGCATGCTTACATTTGAATCTGCATTTTAAATATGAGACCCGCAAGCTGGAACTGCTCTGATTAAATCTAAAGGATTTAGCAAGTTTCTATAAAAAAAAAAAATAACTTTTTTAAATACTTGTGCAAATTTTTACAACTAAACCCTGGAGAAATTTCTTCTTCACCTTCTGTTTTCGGCTAATTTAGCTTGTCTTTTGTGTTCAGAACATTCTGACACAAATGCATTTTTAAAATTAACTTGGGAATCTTGTCTCTTTTAGCAGCTTGCATTTTTTTAATCTTGTATATTTTTTCAGTAGTTTGTTCAGCCTTGTTTTTAAAGCGATTTAGAAACAAAGTGGTAAGACATGCCGTGGTTGAGTGTTTGGATTGACGCCCCTATAACAGTCATATTTAAGAGTTACCGTAGTCTACTGTAACAGACTTTAGAAAGAGTTTTGTTACCAAGACAGTACCACGAGTCTAACCAGAGACTGTTTTACTGGTGCCTGTCACGCCTGACAATGTGACTTGTTTAATTTTTAAGGTTCTCAGTCGCTGCAGAAGTTTGTTGGTGCAAACAACTGCATTGCACAATACACCACCGTCACACTTCCATGTGAACAAGAGGGCTTCAGCGCAACAAAATTTCTCCTTCCATCATGTAACTACAAGAAGCATCCATCACTCCCCCCGCTGCTTCAGCACAGAGGAGCAATGTCAGGAGCAGAAAGATGACAGAGAGAAATGAGGATCATTTAGTATTTAAACAAAGTCAGAAAACGAGTCTGGCTTGATTGTCATTAATGTGTTGAAGACTAAGTTGTTTTCATATGGTAATTTGATCTACTAAAACACACTATGGGTTAACCTTGTCAAAGTTTATTTCTTCTGGTTTACGTTGACGCACTCGCTTAATGTTTAAAATGCAGCACACGTGAAATTATACGCAATTCAGACTGAACCCATATGTATTAAAATCCATCCATCTTCTTGGCAGCCATTTGACTAAATTATTTGGAGAGGCTGAAGTGCACGCCATGCAATGACAACAAAAAGCTCGGCAACAAGACATTTTTTTCTGAACTGCCGGATGACCTGACCATCTGCAGCGTGCCCTATTGCCTTTAGTTAGTATAAAACAAAAACTTGATGGATGAACCAGAACATGAGATAGTGTTATCAGACTGAAAGCTATGTGGAAAAAGTCACCAATAGATATGTCATTTGCTGATTCCAAGTCAGCAAAATTATTCTACTTTAGAATCGGAGAATACTAACATTACGCTTTAATAACATTACCTCCCAACTCCCATTGCCCTCTGCAGCTTCTAAATTAGCTCAAACTTAAAGGATGTTTCATTGTTTTTCAGATGTCCAAGTAGCATTTAATTAAATCTAGATAAAAAAAAAAAAAGAATATACTTAGATGAATGTACTTATATTGACAAAACCTGAAACACATATTCTACACCAACTAGAGGTTCTTTATAACTGTTTAGGGAACTAAACGGTTATAAAGATCAAATTATTCAATAGTAATCACATATTGTGAATTTCAAAAACCATCACAAAAATGGGTGCTCTTACTGCGTTTTACCCAAATTTTCTCAAGAAGTTTTTCAAGATACTGTTGAAATCTTTCCTCATCTCTTTCTCATGACCATAGTACCATGGCTCCTCTGCAGAAGGAGAGGCTTGCAAAGAGCAAAGAGTGAGGACACATTGACATAAGTCATCTTTAGAGGCCATTTAAAGGTAGAAAAAAACATGAGCTCCCAAATAAGGCATGTGACATTGACTGCTAACCTCATTTCCATTGTAGAAATATGCTTCCCTGAAATAAAAATGAGAAACTGCCCAAGCAGCTGATGTCACTGGTTGCATTTGTCCCCATCAGTGATCATGGCTGCTTTGACCAGAGGGCTGGGGTGTCCTTGAGACACATTGATACAGCCCCCCCCCCCACACACACACACCAAACCCACAAGGCCACCCAACCGCCTCCCTTCTTTCACTGCTGATAGCTTGCTCAGGCTGCACACTGCATCAGTGTCAGGAACCCTGTAGGCAGGAAGCTAAAAGGATGGCAGACACTTCCTTCCCTTCAAAGAGAGGTGCCCGAGCCAAGAACTGCTAACAGGAATCTGACCCTTGGACTTGTGACACAGTGTGAAATGAAATCGTAAACTGAGCGCAGCAATTGTTACCACTTTTGTTGGTGATCTTCTATCCAAAAGTTTCAGCCAAAGGAAGTAGGGTGCGCGTCTGGCGCACACTGCACGTGCAAGACTAGTTTTCCTGTTCGTTTGTTTGTTTGTCTTCTGTCTTTTTATGGTTTATGTGGTATACGTTATCTATGAGTCCATTGATTGTTTATTCCCACCCCAACGCACACGCACACTACAGAAATCCTGCGTGTACGCACCGTATGAGGAGTGAATGATTCTATCTGGTGCGCTGCGAGCTGAGCGGCCCTCCCTCTGGGGCAGTTCAGCCTTGCCTGACTGGGAACACAGGGGAAGTAAAGAGATTGCGTGCAGACGTGCGTGCCCGTGTGTGCAAGGGTGCGTGCGTGTCGGGAGGAGAGACATTGTTCCTTGACGTCAGCGCTCAGCCCAGCCTGCCGCTGCTCTCAAACACGTCTTTGTTATTCCGAGGCTTCCACAGGAGGACGGCCGCCTGCAAAACACGGAAACCCGCGAATGGAGTTGCTGGAGCGGGGCCCAGTATGCAAAGATATACACGCCAAAATAACTTTAGACGCCCATCCACGTTACTTGTGGGCGTATTTATAATCATTTATGTACTACTGTTTCTTGACATACTATCATGCTCAACGAAGACTTTGTTTTAACAGTATTTTGTGTGTCCACAGAATGAGTGTACAAATGCCTCTCCCATCAGCTATAAACTAATATGTATTTCAAATATAATGTAATATCAAATGTGGCTAAAAAAGACAAAAACCAAACCAAACCAAAACAAAAAAAAAACACGAAATGTTGATATCTTGATAGGGGTGATCCAGACTTTCAACAAATAAAATACAAACAAAACAAAAATAAAAGCAATTAAACGCAACATTTAACAGACAACTGGAATCTGTTGTAAATTTCCATTGCTCATTTTTTGCTACATTTTTGTGTTCATGTCAAAAATAGAAAAAAATAGAAAAAAGTACTTAGCTTTTATTTAATCGGATGAACCTGAAAATTTAAATAAACACGGGTCTTTAAAATGACTAAATAAACAATTACAAATAAAGAATATTCAGGTAAAAACCTAGATATAACGATATAAAGAAATAAATATATTTATAAATAAACATTATCACTAATAAATCTTATGCCTATAATAATAATAATAATAATAATGATAATAATATGGCTGATAAAAATGTGCATGAAGAAACAGGCCACAGAAGTTAATTACTGCATATTTCCAGCAGAGGTATTGTTATAATGTTACTATTACGTCTTACCACTGGTGTCCTTCCGCAGGAAATCTAGGCCGCCTTTTTCCTTCCGCCACCGCGCACGGCTTTCTCTGGTAACTGAATAGCCAGTGAAATCTGACACTTCAACTTGCCGTGCTCTACGGTAGTTGATTCAGTCAGTCAGTCAGTCAGTCAGTCAGTCAGTCACACCGTCTTCTGGGCTCTCTCACGTCGTCTTTGTGAAGTGAAGAGAGCGAAGGAGCGGAGCGCCGTAAACACGCGGCGTGGAGGAACAATACGCGGCTTTGCCACTGAGCTTCGAGCAGAAAGTAAGTTTCGCGCCTGGTTATTTTCTCCTAAATTATTGTTGCAAAGCGAGGTTTGAATGCTGAATGTGGGGCTTCTGCCTCCCGCTGGACAGCCACTACCTGCTAACAATAGGCTGACCTCCGGGAAACCTTTTAACAGCCGCTGGTGAACTGGTGTCAAGGGGGCACATTCTGGTTGCGTGAGCCGCGACGGAGCGCTTTAATAGCCAGACTGCTTGCTCCATTGTATGTAAACACCGAGCGAACGAGTTGCGCTGAAGCGGCAACGTTTATTGGGATTGTTTTAAAAAAGAGGCGACTGCATTCGGACAGTGCTGTGGAAATATGTTCGGAAGAGAGTGGCTGCAGGTTTATTTTATGTGTGTGTGTGTGTGTGTGTGGGGGGGGGGGGGGGGGGGGGCGCGTGCTGGCTCATGGCAGGCCGTCGGGC
>CAEFZY010051723.1:0-10890 GCA_903066815.1 Brachyrhaphis roseni
CTTCAATGGAAAAACATTTAATTAAATAATTTTTTGGCTGTGCTCCATAATGACAATGGCTATTTTTAGAACTTGCTCCGCGGGCGACTGACAATGTCCCCGAGGGCGACCGGGTGCCCGCGGGCAACGCGTTGGTGACCCCTGATCTAGAGGATGTTTAATGTCACTGTATTCTTTTGTCAGATGTTGCCAAATGTTTTCAGCAACAATCAGTTTGTTTTGGTGTGAAACCAAACAGGGTAGGCAATAAAACAATATCTGTTGGGATAGACATGTAATCAATATCAATAGAAGATTTGTTCAAAATTTTTTGGATAATTTCATTTAAGTCCAATCAAGAGTAGCAGGGCATTCTGGGGGGACGTAGTCAGAGGAAAGGCTTTTACCGCTAAACGTCTCACCAACTCGGCTAAGAAATGTTGGTGGCATCAGCTAACTCACTCTTAATAAGCGAGCAACAATTTATGTAACTTGCACAGTAGCAGTTTCATGTTGCCTCCAACATACTCTGGCACCGTTCACTCCTTGGAGGTCTGTGTGTAGTTGAAGAGGACTCAAAGTGAATGTCTGCTGAAGACGTTCACACAAAGGTATCGGATGTGTACTCAGTAATGTGCTAAGTTGAACAGGAAACTACTTGGCAGGAAACAATGTTCACATCGAACTGATAATGTTGAGAGTCAGTGCAACCAGTCACAAGGACACATTGCGTGACTGCCACTCTGTGCAGCTGACAGTTACGTGGTGGAGAATAAACAGGGCTAGGTGCCCAACTAGCTCATCAAACGTGCTAGCGTCCACTCGGATTATGGGAAGCGAAGGAGTTTGTGACAAGAAATGTAGTTAATAAGTTCGCTTGACTATAAAATCTTGACCATCTACGGACAATGCTGTCACCACTTATAAATAAAGATTGGGGTGGAGTGAAAGGAGAAAATGAGCACAACAGCTCTAGAGGAAATTTTGAATAAAAGAGGAAAGGCCATGTCTCAAGGTTGGCAATACTTTGGATAATTTAAAACCAAAAACGACCAATCATTAAAAGGATCAACTGATAAGGAAATGCTTATATTGCAATACTTTTTCAGCCGTATTGCCCAGCCCTTAAACAAAATGTGTAAAAAAGTAACTCATCCTTACTCATGAGTATATGAAGGATCAAGTACTTTGTTAGAGAAACATTTGAAAAAACTCTGTTGTATTCTCCAATAAACTGAAAATGGGTTGCCACATTGGCTCACCAGACACAAAGTCCTACGGCATTCTTAGTCTCCCAACTTAAATTTTGTAGAGACCCTGTAGGGGGCGCTGGAGAAAGCATAAGAGCAAACCAAGGATCCTAGATTATATCTAAGTTTGTGTAAAGAGGAATGAACGGAGTTCTCCATATCTGAATCCTCCAGGAGAGCTTACAAATGTGTCCAGTCCTGTGAGTTATTGAAGCAAAACGTCCTTTAAAGATATGAGTGAGTTCTGGTCACCTACCTCAGAGTTCGAATACATTCTGTCCACCCACTCCTGAGGAGCTCGCAGTTCTTCGTCCCAGCTCACCACCACCCCGATCATGTGGCCCTTCCTCTCCATCACCACCTCTCCGACCCGCAGGAACACAAATGGGGGACGAGGGCTACGCACTGCCTTGGAGGCTGCAGGGACAAAAGGTGTGCAAGGTTTTAAAGCAAGTATTGAAAGGGAAATCAATCACAATGGCATCAGGACAAGATAATATCCAGATAAGATGTTAGTGTCATTAGTGGTGATTATAATACCAATATCAAACACTAGAGATTCAGAAATAACACTGGGTGAAACTGGCAGCAGTTTGGAAATATCACCGAATCTAAAGTCAAGAGACGTACATATACTGGAATTTCACAAACCTCCAAAGAATCCATGATCGTTATCAAACATCATGGTTTCTATTGGTGGAGACACTTGTTCCTGTTCTTGTCCCAACCCAACCAGAGACCTGCAGGAAGTCAGAATATTTGTTTACAAAAAGAAGATGAGTTGGGTTTACTTACTTAACCTAAATGGAAAGAATTGAGTTTATTTCAAAACTTAAAAGTCCACTCACTTAACTTTGGACAACTGCTGGTGTGTCCAGCCACTCCATGCAGTCGCGTTAAGGTATGACGTCCTCCACTGTTTCCATATGCGGAGCAACCTGGAACGCATTTAATAATATATTCCTATATCATCACAACGTAATTACATCATTTAAAGGGCTTTTACAGCGCTGCCCCCTTACCGCGTGGTTGCGTGGTAGCGCTGCGCCGCGGTAGAGCCGCACCACCGGGAGATGTAGTACTGCGCGGGCAAGGCGGAGAGCAGGAGCGCAATCTGCAGCGCGGCGGCGGGGCCGAGCTGAGGCATGGCTGCGCAGCTGGCACCTGGAGGCGGACAGGCGCGTCAGGTGCATGCGGGGAGTGCGGAACTACTGCAGGCAAACTTTCTATAGGCTTGTTTTTTGTTTTTAATTTAGCCTCCGTAAAGAAAAAGCTTTACTGAAATGTACTTATTACAATTTAAAGAAAATAATTTTAAAAAAAGCTTTAACATAGTAACAGCTTATTTCTGTAACAGCAGCTCTCTTACCTCTTTAAGTCCAAACTTTCCTCTCTATCTGCTCAACATTGCGCTGCGGAGAGTTGGTTGCGCCTGAGAAACCTGAGCAGTGACAAGGTTTCACTTCTGTTTTATTTACATAAACGACAACCCATGCCGCCGCCACCTGTGTATTTACAGTATTTCGAAAAACTTTCCGAAACAGGTGCTCTGCCCAATCACAGCAGCCCACGGAGGAGCGGACGGACCTTTAGCGACCCGCCACGTCAGGAAGCTCGTGAGGTCCGGGTGAGTGAAGAAGTGACACCTGCGCTGTGGCGACGCCAGGGGGCAGAGTTGTTCATCCACTGCCTTAAATCCACTTCATAGGAAATTAATCTGAACACTGCTGAGAACCTCACAATTTTAATTACAAAAGTGAAACTCAGATATGAGAAAGATTAATTACACAATGATATCTTTTAAAATAAAAAAAATAAAAAAATGATTGATATTTTTCTATGACTGCTACTGAAAATGATCCAAACTTTAGTTTCTCAGAAAAACTACATGAAAACAACAAAAGCATGATTGTTTCGGATTGTGTTTCATAGCTCAAGCAATCATGGGGAAGAATGCAAGGATATTCATAAAAAAATTGAGTGGAAGGAAAAGCTTTGGTAGAAAATGCAACAGCACATAGACTGAGTCAGGGGTGGGCAATCCAGGTCATCGAGGGCCGGTGTCCTGCAACTCGTCTCCCAGGTTCAACATGCTTCAATCAAATAGTTTAATCACCTCCTAAGTGCAGTCAGGTTCTCTAGAGTCCTGCAAATGACCTCATTATTTGACTCAGGTGTGCTGAAGCAGGGACACATCTAAAGTTTGCAAGACATCGGCCCTCGAGGCCTGGAGTTGCCCACCCCTGTGTGTAGCTGGAACCTACCTGCTTCTAAATGTCTGAAGCCTTTTATCCAGTCTAAGAGAAAGAATCAGACTGTGCTGTTGTTGCTCAATGGTCCCAAATTTGCTTTATCACATGGAAGTACATTTTGTGTTTTATTTTGAAATCAAGGTCTCACAATCTGGAGGAAGATCTTTCTGCTTCCTGGAGTAACACAGCAAAGACACAAATCACATTTTTTTATGCCACAAATAACAAAAAGTAAGCTGAATATGGAAACACAACTGTTTATTTACTTAAAATATTGGTATGAACTAACAGGACAGTAGTACTCCCCTACACATACATTCTAGCTTTATGCCTTTTATTTATTAATTTTTTTGCATCACTTCCTTTAAATATAAAAAGTATCCAAACTAACAAAGACAGCTTCATCAATAATTTCACATAAAAGACCCCCTTCCCCATCCCTCTTCTCACTTTTATCTCCGACAGCTCCATAAAACCTAAAATTTTTAAACATCTCAAAACGCTTCCTGGTGGCTCACGTGCACCCACTTCACTCTCTCTCTCTCACACACACACACACACACACACTGATGCTTCAGGCAGGCGCCACAAGCAGCATGACTCTGCCACACATCTACAGAGGCTCACATTGAATAAATCAATGTTCTCATGAAAACATACATTTCTCAAGTGCAGCTCTGAACTGTCAAACCAGGGATTTAAAACAACAGACATATTTTAAGGGGACTGGTGTAAACGTAAGCCCCATATTTCAAAGTAAAGAATCCCAGGTCAGTAGATTAGTTAATCTGTGCATTCAGACAGACAGATGTATTGGTACCCCAGGTAAAGATGGATGAAACACCTAAAATAAGCTTTTATTGCAAGTATATAATCTCACACAGAACAATTTAAAATGTACATCCAATTAGCAGGAAAACAATCCCATTAGAAGTGATTATAAAGATATTATTTGTTCCCTACATCTGATAATGGCAACCAAGAGTGAACCAAGAAAAAAATTGTTTGTCCAACCATCACAAACATAAAGATTTAAAACTTGCTATTATACTTCAATTGGGTTTGAACCAAAGTATGTGGGAACCACTAGAGGGGCTGTTATGCTGTGGGCTTTATTCTTGTGCAAAACCAGGACATTTGAAATAAAAATCTGCCGGCATGTCCCAGTAAACTTAAAAAAAAAAAAAAAAAAAAAGGAGTCATGTTTGAGCTGGCAAAATGATCCTAAACATTTTGCCTGGTCAACACTGAAGTGATTCACAAAGCATAGAATCAATACTTCATTGAACATTTCAGCCCATAGCACTAAATCCGATAGAAAACTAGCAGCTAAATGTGTGAGATTATTCCACTGCAATAATAGATGGATTTATTTCTAAGGTTTTTACACATCTTTCCCAGTGCTACCAATAGATTTTTATAAGTCTGTCTACTGTACTACTATACATTTGAATTGAGAAATATTTTAAAACTTTATGTGCACATAAAGTAGTTATAAAGTGATATTAAAAAAAAAAAGCCATGAATAAACACTCAAAGCCAACTAAATCCTGCACTCAAAATAAATACTGTCATGGGTAAATATTTAAACCTCAATCGGAAAACAGATTTTGTCTCACCCTGTTGAGAAAAACAGTCGCTAGTTTTTGGCCCTTTCAGATTTAAAATGAACTTTTATAAGGACATTATAAAAACAAAAAAATAAGAAAAATAACAAAATCCTCATATGTGTGGCAGAGCATAAAGCATCATTCTATCTCCATGGATCGATCCATTGATATATCCTCCTGTATGGCAGGGAGACAGACAGAAGACACATAACACACATCATATATAAATGAACATCCACAGTGGAGACAATAAAAGTTAGTTAGAAAACACATTCAAAAGCCATGTTCTAAAACTTCAGTGCCCACAGACAGAATTTGGCATTGACAAACTTTTTTTTTTTTTTTTTTTTTTAAACAAACAATGACAAACAGGATATATGTTCAGTAATACATGAGCTATGAGATGAACCAGGTGTGTGTCGACGCTAGCATCCAGTCGGTCCCACAACACGTGATGAAACTCGCAGATTTTGGCATTCTGTGCTGGAGGAGAAACAAAATACCGGGAACGGATGCATCTTTATAAACTCGGTACCCATTACGTGTGGCAGAAAGAGAGTCCAAAGTTACAATGTTTTTGTTTTTTTTCCCCATAAACTCAAAGTCCAGTTCTCAGAACACAGAAATGAGCAGAAACAAGAAGTCCAAATGTAAAATGATAAAACAAGGCCCCATAAGGAAAAAAAAAACAGAGGACTCAATATGCCAGAATAGCAACGGCACACTATCAGAAACGTGAAGCTGTTTTTCCAGAAAAATGCAGTTCGATCCGGTTTTCCTCCACTCCCCGCTGTTTTACTTTCCAAATTACGAGAAAGTTGCAAGAACCTACGCGGCAGATTTGCATGTGAAAAGTGAATGCTGTCACCATAGAAGCATTTTAACATTCTTTCAAACTTGTTTTAGAAACGTGGCAGACGCATCTCAAAGCTAGTGACCACTCTGTCCCGTAGGGTCGGTTATATCGACGGGTTAATTCTTCTCAGCAGCTCTCAAGTCGTTTCTTTGAGCATCGAACTGTATGCCACTGTTTGTACGCTCCAGGTAAAGCCTGCACTCGGTTGTGTTAAAAACCAACACACACACACACACACACATGCCGGTCAGATGTTTACATCCACTCACAATGGGCATGAATAACGGGGTGTTGAACTATTTCTACAACTAAACACAAGAGCTGGTGCACAAGTTGAAATTTTTTGTAGATGTTGAAAATTACACGTTTAAGGTTAAATGTGTATCGTTCAGCTCCACTTATATTTAGTGAAATTCCCGTTTTAGTTGCTAAGAAACCAACTGTACAGTAAGGCTAAAAAATTTTCTATCTTTTGAGAGATGGCTGTCTCATTTCCTGTTGGAAATAACTAACCCATCTTGGTTACATAAGATGATTTTACATCTACACCTGTCAGGTATACGGATATTTTAGAGCTTAGCAGTAGCTGTTAATTTCAGGTTAAGTTGAAGAGTTCACTATAAGTACAACTGGCAGCGAAACAGACCCTCGGTATAATACTGCTGCGACCGAGCTTAACGGCTGGAACAGAGTTCTCAGGTTTAAAATGTTTCTTTTTAATCAACCACAGTTTGGGTGAGACGAGCGAACCTTGAGCCATGTTGAAGGTTCCAACGGAGCAATGATCCCAGACACATCAGAAATAGTTTTTTAGTTGATAAATCACACTAAAATTAATATTCTGGACTGTCCCCGACGAATACCCTATCAAAGTTTCATTGGAGGAAACCAAACTACAAATTCGACAAAAAAGCCTGGCCAAACGAGCCGCTAAAATTATGCCAGAAACTTCTCCCAAACGTTAATCAGGTTGTATGTAAATATTTGAGCCTGTATGTATAACTTTAAACTTGTGTGGATTAGAAAAAAAACCCATAAAAGAAAAAAATCAAAAATTGCTCCAAATTCTTGTTTTTAAAATGAATTCAACTACAATATAAGGTGCCTCAAATTAAGATGACATTAATGCCAATGATGACTGGATGCAAACGTACGACTGGAACTGTACTTGCAAAATGCAAGTTTGTAGACAAACAGGCACATGTAGAGACAAAGCGCACATGCACACCCACACACCTTACGTGTAAAAGGCACAAGGTATTGCTAATGCAGAGGACGCATTCAGAAATGATATACACGCGCATCAATGACTCCTTTCACTCATGCATCATATTTTTCTGCCTCACAGTAAGCTTTCAGGAAGAAGACACTTCCTCTCTCTAATTAACATGCAGAAAAGAACGAAAACACATTAACAGTACACAAAATGTACAGATGTACAGTACCGACAAAGGTACGCCATTTGGTATTTTAGCACAAACAGACACGCTCAGCTCAGCCAATGTGTAAGACTTCCAAATCAGAGGGACGATCATATGAAATTTTTGAAAGAGCAACGAAAAGGTTGTATAAAAAACAGAAAGGGTGAAGTTAGGGGGAGAATATGTGGTCTTAGGCCAGTTGTTCGCGTAGGTCAGACCGACTTACTTTTCGTCCCACTCTGACTCTGAACTGTGTTTAAGGTCCGGCAGAGGAGAGGTTCATCGGACGAAGTGAGAAACACCGCCTTCACAGAGAGAGATTCTGTGTGCTCCTGTGGGATCCAACATGGATCAATAGAATAGGAGGTGTGGGAGCATATGAACATGCAGTGCTAAAGTGCTTAGTTGGCAGAGAGGAAGGTGGGGTCAACGACGAGAAGGGTAACAGGTAATGGCACAGTTTGCTCTCTGTAGCGTCAGCCAACTGAGCCTCCGTTTGGTCTAAAGCATCCGATCCAAAAATCCCGCCGGGGTCTCTCGGCCCTCTGAGCACTCAAGCTTGTGCATATGTTCTTTACCAGCCTATGAGATTGGCTTTGGCCTTTTCTGTCAGTTTGCGGACACGCCCCTTTGAGGACGTCCCAAAGGTGATCGACGAGTCCTCAAACAGCAACTGCCTCTGTTCCTCTTCTGAGTCCTCTTCCATGTACCAGGCGGACCGCCTTCCTTGGTTACGTGTGCGCATCGACCCTATCGTCCCCTCTCCAGCCTCACCCTTTGGAGACTCTTTCCGGCCCGATCGCTCGGAGGAAGTCTGGGGATGAGGCGTGGCTTCCTCATTGGTTCTCCTGCTGCTCCTTCTCAGCGGCGAGGGCTCAGGCGACTCAGCTGGAGAAGTCGATTCCTTCGTTTTTACTATCCGCGGTCGGCCTCGTCGCCTAGGTGTCGCCGCCGCGCCGGAGTCTGACGGTGCTGACGTTTCCGGGGCGGACGACATGCCGCCTTCGTCCCCTGTGGAGTGGTCCAGCTCGTCATCCGGAGTGGCACTCCGGCGACTCCCGCTCTGTCTCAACTCGTCCTGTTCCTGCTTGCTCTTTCTGCCTTTCTTCTTGCCAGGCGGTCGACCTCGGGGTCTTGAGGGGCTGGCTGGAGTCGGAACTTCTGGAGGACTCACCGGTGAGTCCATTCTGGACCTTCGCCCCCTTCTTCCCATGCCTAAAGTCATGTGACCGCTGTGTCCGTTCAGATGGGCCGTACTTTGAGTCGAGGGGCTGGAAGGAGAACCTTAAAAAGGAAAAAAATGGACAAAAAGAGAAGACCCAAGTAGAGACGATTTATCGTTTGCTCTGTAGGTTCAGTCTTAAACCAAAACTATGTAATTTTATTTGATGTTGGAAACACCAACCGGGTGTGTGTCGCACGGGCGCCCTGAGTTTCCGACGAGTGCTTCCACCGCTACTGTCTGCTGCTGGAGGGGGCGTGACCTTTTCAGGAACTGGTGGCGTCGAAGCTCGGACAGAATTATGAGCCCGCAGTGAGCGAGAAGATTCTGACAATAGACAAGAAATACAGCAATTTGGCAAATTACTAAATGGGTCACTGTCATTTCGTGACCATATAAAACAGCTAAGGGTTTTAAATATTACACTTTTATTTTTTTCTCACCAAGAAAATCTGAAGACATTCACTAGGCCAGTCTAAGACCAGATCAGACTTTGATCTAACCTACTTTGCCATGAGTATTCGATTTAATCTCACCTCCTGTGCTCGGTGTGCTGTTAGTGACATTACTCGATGAAGGAGGTGATGAGTGTGCAAAGTGACGTGCGGAGCTACGCGTCCGTCCCGGAGCTGGGGTATCCGCTTTACCGTTGACCAGCTGTGGAGTCTGTTTAAGAGGGACATGCTGTCTGAGGGAAGGCGGCCGGGACGGAGCTGGTGATGGCTCCTTCTTGGCGGTCACCCTGGATGATACGCGTCTTTTCCTCTCTGGACTACAAGCAGGCGGAGAGAAAAGCAAGGGATCGTCTTTAGCTTCAGGTTTGATTAGTAACAATTAAAAACAAATAGTAAAGCTTTACTTTTTTCTTTTTTTTTGTACCTGGATGCATTGCTGCTTGTGGGTGATTCGCTCCTCCTTCTCTTTGTTGTGTGCCGTGTCTGTCTGTCTGCGGCGTGTCGCCTCTGTCTGTCTGTCCCTCGTCTGGTCAATTTGTCTGTCATGCCGTGGATTGCTTTGTAATCAGAAAGGATGGGGCTGATATGCTCCTCAAACAGCGCAGAAAGCCGAAGACTCATGCTGTATATCTGCAAACACAAGACACAACTGAAAATCAGTCATAAAAAAAGAAGGAGCTAACTGTAGAAAGATCTGTCTGGATTTGGAAGTGTCTTTTTGCGAATGATTCTCACCCGGGACTTTTTACTGGGTGTGTACGCTTTGGAATTGCTGAAAATGAGTCTGACATCCTTGCAAAGCTCAATGGGAGATGGATAATTTCCTTCAGTCAGCTTTTTTAGAACTGTGCCAAAGTCCATCGGAGACTCGACTATTTGCAGGTAGTCCTACAGATGCAGACAGGAGTAGAAGAGAAAGAGAGAAAGAACAAAGATGATTAGTAATATCAGCTACAGAACTGAAGCAGCACATGGCATCCGTAACATAGGGTTTTGAATCATTCGTACCGGGTACTCCTGTAGGTCCACGGGTTCTCTAAAGGGCTCAGAGTCTTCACACTGAAAGATAAGGTCCAGCAGCTCCTTGCAGCGTCCTTTCCAAGCATGAGGATCGTAAGAACGAGGACGGTTCCGTAGCTGGCGCTGCATGGGCTGACGGCCCTTCACAGTAAACCCAAAGTTAATGGCACACAGTACATTGGCTTACAGAAAGCTCTCCCTTTTACTATATCTCTTCTAAAATGCATGAAAGTGACCACTACGGGTGTTTTATTTTCACTCACGAGCATCCGACACCGATAAATGGTAACACTAAAAAATTTCTGAAGAAATTTAAACGGGGCCTGCCAAAGTATGCCTGACGGTTAGAACCCAACTTTCTGATGCTAAAAATTAGCATCAATGCTAAAGTAAGCTACAATGTACTCAATAGCATGTGGAGAGTCACAAGCATGTTGAGTAACATGGACCTACTCCATTCAGTATGTTAAAATTAGTGTAGAAGCTAAAATTTGCCAAAATGCTAATGTTAGTCTAAATGCTGCCAGTGGCATGTAGGGTATCACTAGCATGTTGTCTTACAATGACTTCCTCCACTCAGTGTGATAAACATGGCTAATAAATAAAACAATAGCTAAAAATCTTCAATTAGGAAAAAGGATACTGCTAATGTGGGAAGTAATCTTATTTATACTTCGTGGCAGTTCGTTACCGAAAAAAACCCAAAAAAACAAAACAAACAAACAAACAAAAAAAATGCTCATCTCAACACCAAATTCATTATTGTTTATAAAACATAAGCTCTTTTGAAATACTCTTTATCTGCTTAGACATAAGAAATTTACA
>CAEFZY010051725.1:0-85696 GCA_903066815.1 Brachyrhaphis roseni
CCAGCATCACGTCGTGACCTGGCCACTATCCTGCAAGAAGAATGGCTTAAAATCCCTCTGACCACTGTGCAGGACTTGTATATGTCATTCCCAAGACGAATTGACGCTGTATTGGCCGCAAAAGGAGGCCCTACAAAAACCAGGTGTTTCAGTTTCATTGTCCAGCCCCTGTATGTACTTTGTAAAATAAAGCATCAACCCACAAAAACAAACTGCATAAAAATTGCATAATGTTTTTATGCAAAGAATTTATTATCCTCATAATGAAAAGCAATGTTCCTTATTGATGTGTGGAAGTTGTCATAAAACTGCAGTTAAAGTTTGATTATAGTTTTTGCTACAAATCCACCATCAAAAGAAACTGCATTGAAAACTTGGTTTTGAAACAAGTTCTGTTACTAATATAGCAGAAACTGCTCCAGTGTGTAAAAAATGTTGCACAACTGGTTTCAATTCCCACTAATTTATAAAGAAGATTCAGCATCACATATGAGGGAGAGTTGCAAACTTAAAAACCAGTACACAGATAACTCTTTAGATGATAAAGTGTGTCTGTTAAATCAGAAAAGGATGATAGAGATATGACTTTTATGGAAGTTTGGAGGAATTACAATAAACACATGGGCAGTCAAAGACAAACAGTTTGATATTAAAGCAAGAATCAAACCTTTGTAGCTTAATGTGCTCTGAACACACTAAGCAAAGTTTGAATGCTGTCATTGTTTAGTGAATGTTGCAAAGTATTCAACAGTTCTTGAGGGTTTTTTTACAAAGTCATGTGCCTGAAAAAATTTGAATTGAAAGAAAAGACCATAGTCAGAAAAGTGAGTACTGTGCCTTGCAAAAGTATTGATACCCTGATAAATATTTACATTCTCCATTTTGTTACATTTAAACCACAATTTTGGTTAGTTTGCAGTTGTATGTCCTTTTTCCTTTTTTAGGACAATAAATTGTTTCATGAGTGCTTAAAATACTACAGTTTAACCTAATTTTATTCCTTCAAATAACAGTTGCACTACTGAAATGTACTATATCTGCTGAGATTAAAATACACAAATCTATATTTTTTGTACTAAATATGTTATTCTGAAGGTTGCACTATATTTTATTTGGGGGTATCAGATTAAAGAGGGCTACATTTAAATTCATACCACATCTTTCAGATTTTTATTTGCAATGCATTTTTAGTTGCTCTACAAAATGAAATCCAAATAAAATCCACTGTGTGTTTCTTTTAATATGTACTTTATTAAGTGTACAATTGAACGACAATAAAATTTTCTATGTCTATGTCTTATGTAAGGTAACAAAATATGAAGTTCAACAAGGACAGATGCTTTTGCAATAAACACATACATTTATGTAAAAATCCACATAAAATCCAACAATGCTGGCAGCAGAAGTGCAAAAGAATTTGAAGAATTTTAAAAGTCTTTTACTTAGATACACTATTTTAAGAAAGTTACGGTAAGTATCTTTCCGTAGCTGTAAAGAAACTGCTGTAGTACTGAGGATTAATATGTTTATTTAAGCAAATGCATTTAAATATATTGAAAGTATAGTTATCAGATTTGTTATATACCTACCGCAGATGCATAGCTTTTTGACTGACAGTACTTATACACATATGTAATAAAAATACAATGTGCAACTGCTTTCCCAAAAACATCAGCAGGAAAACTCATTTTCAAATTTCCACTCTGGAGCATGTAGCGTCGGAAGATGACAGGACAAGCTGAGCTGACAAATGCTGTCTTCAATAATGAACTGCGTGTGTGTATGTGTGTGTTTAAAATAGACTGCTATGGGGTTTGTTTATGAGAAAGGAAATCTTAAGGAAATCTATTCTCTTAGCTCTCAGACACCCAAATAAATACAAACACGTCTTCTTTAATCATTTACTTCACATGGGCTTTCTTAAACACTGGGGAAAGATGAGAGGGATAAATTGGGACATTATAGACAGACGTGAGATGTGTTGGCCCCAACAGCAGCGACAACAGCAGAGAGGAAGGGAGCAGAAGAGACGGCAAAAGAGAAGAGTAGCTGATGACTCAGCCGCTGACTTTAATACAGTATTAAACAGAGTGCTGCCCTGACGTTGCAGACACACACATGCACACCCACAATCAGAAAATATGGTGCCTACACACTCCTGTGAATTTCTCCTGGTCTAAATGAAACACTAGCCTGAAAGGAAACAGCTGCTGGGAAGCTTCAAGGGTCACGAGAAGTGACCACATGACATCTTAATTTAAGGGCCTTTGCTTTCCTTGTCTGCACTGCTGTCACTTTCTGCCAACAGCAGGTACAGAGATGCATCCTTACCCTTGTTTCTTTTGAGGACCAAAAGAAACAATAGAGGCTGCATTTGCATGTACATTTCAATGCCTTCAGTACTGTTTGGTGGAAACAAATATACAGCTTGATACACGACGCATAGGTAAGCATGAGGAATAAAATGGCTCTAGAAGCTGTGAAGCAGCTGATTAATGATAGTAGATTTCTTCGTATAATAACCCAATGAAATTCTTTTAAAAATAACTTCATTTAAATACATTGTAAAGAGAATAGCCAGACTTTATTAGAAATATGTTGATGTGAGATTAATACTGCAAAAGAACTTGAAGAATTGAGTGGTTGAATGTCTTTCTGAGAATAAACAAAAATGAACGACATTATCTGATTGAGAGACATGCAGTGGATCCGTGTTCCCTTGCAAGTAGAAGGTTTAAGGTTTAAATTCTGTAAGGAGTTTCCACGTTCCTTCTGTTCATGTTTATGTTTTTTCTGGGTATTTCAGTGTCCTTTCATCACAGTCCAAAAATATCACTTATGTTGATTAAACATTGTTGTGTAGTTGTTGGTCCTGTTTGTCTGAGTGTTGCTGCGTGATGGACTGGAAACTTATCCAGCGTGTCTATTCTTTCCCAATGACCACTGTAAATAGGCACCACTCACTCCATGGAACTTCAAAGATCACTAGATACACACAATAGAGAAGTGAATGATCTTTTATGGGTTTCATTCTGTTTAAAAATGAAACCATTTCTGTTTAATTCAAAACAGAAAAAGTATTGGGGTTCCTTTAGTGTCCACACAATGGCTGTCTGTTTTTTTGTAAAAGAAAAACTGGTTCCAAAGTTATCTTAGCAATCAATCAAAAATTCTATGCAGTCTTCTCTCTGTGCTTAGTTACCTTATTTATTTGCTCTAAATTGGAAATGTTAAGACAAACAAATGTTGCAAAGGAAGTGACTCGTGATTATAAGTGGAGATGAAGATCGGTACAGTGACTGTTGACTGAGTGCATGTAAAACCAAAGTATACCAACAGACAAGAGTGACCAGTAGCATTAAAATATGGGATCTAGTCGCTACTTTGAGGCTAGGAGAACTTTTGATGTAATAAATTTAAATAGAAACAGAGAGAGGGATCCGTACCATCATGGCAGTCCTTTCCTGTGATAATAGAGTGAAAGTAGATGATTTTCTTGGTAATTTCCTGTTCTTTTTTAGAGAAGGTGCTGTGTTTTTTTTGTTTTTTTTTCATGAGCCAAAGTTGGATCAATGCTACAGCCATATATGGAACATATTAGCAGAAGACTAAGAGGTTGTTTCAAATTATTTAATTCTATTGGATTTTGCAAAGTTTTCCTCTTCCATAACATAAAACCTGTGGAAGTATAAATAAAACTATCTCTATCTATCTATCATTTATGATTACCATATTTGGTGGGGATTTTCAGTAAATAAGAAAATCCCCACTCTTATTTACTGCTGTAAATAAGATAAATGCTTAAGCTCTTCCAGATCTTCTGCATTTCATCACGTAAAATCTGGCTGCCAGTTGCATCTGTTTTATTTGACGTGCAGTCTGTGCTGAGGCATTCCTTTCTCTCCAAAAACCGTATCCTGGATCAAAGCAATGACAACCCCAACTGAAGTATGAACAGCTTCAACACTGACAACCTCCTGCAGAGCCTCACCTTTGTCTAAGCAGCTCGACATCCCCTTTCTGCTTATTGGTGGATTTGATTTACATCAGTAGAGCCGACATTCTGAGTCATCAATATCTAAATTTAAGTTTGTATCTAACCCTTGCTAGTATTGCACTTGGAAGTTGCATGGAGAAAAAATAGCACATAATGACAAAGTGAAACATGTTTCCAGACATTTTTGAAAATGTATTTTAAAAAACATGAACAATAGATTTTTTTTTTTTTTTAAATACCTCCAAAAGCTTGTTGTACCTGTTCTAGCTTCTTCCATTCTTCTCTGCAGAGTTTCATTAGCTCAGAATGGATAGATGGGGAGCATCAACAGACACGCATTTTCAGGTCTTTCCAGAAATGCTTAGTTGGATGTAAGTCTAGGCTCTAACGACAAACTGCTTCTAAGGTCACTCCTTTGTCTTGGATGTGTACAGAGAATGACTGGATGGACGATTTTAATGTGATTAACACTTTAAGAAAGACACATTCAGCTTCTTTTCAGCAACGGCTTTCTCCTTACCTCATAGCCCAGATTTGAGAAGTGCATAATTAGCTGTCCAGTCAATAGATTCTGTCAGCTGAGCTGAGGATTTTTGCAGCTCCTTTTAAATGACAGAATTAAGGGGGCTGAATAAAAATATATTTCACATTTGATTTGAAAACAATTTGAAAATCGATGTACCATTTTCCACAAGTTATACCCTACTTCATCTTGCTCTGTCATGTAAAATTTTGAAGCAAAACATTGAAAGTGGTGATTTGACAAAATGCAACAGCTGTGTTTGAAGTCTCAAAATGAGAAAGGTTGCAATTGAAAAAGGATAACCAGCCTGGCATGGACGTTTTTGATTTTTAAATTGATGATGCCAGATAGGAAGTCAGATGCTACAAGCCACACTGATTGAGTGTAAGCGTTGTTCCGCTCCATTGTTTTGTGCATCATGTAGGATGCTGCACTGAGTTGATTCTTTGTCTTCTTGGATGTTGTAGTGTTTTGATTCTCTGTATTTTGTTTTCTCAACATCATTAATATGAAATCTACTTACAGTCTAAAACACTTCTAAAAATGACTTATTTATTCTGTCTTTCCATCTTGAAAGACAGAAAAAGATTTGAAATTAAAGAGATTTTGCAAAGACCTAACAGTTCCTTAAATAGTACAACATTTTAGTCCCCATGTCAATATAAAGAAAAATACTGTATTTTTTATTAGAATAGTGCAGTGGACATTTGTTTTACATATTCAACTTAATCTACAGTTTCTTCTATGACATTCATTTCACAATCTATCAATAAAATTTTTTTATCAATCTTGATTTTCTTCATATATGAACCATTGAAATGCATTCGCTGTCATGAGTTTTATCTCACAGAAAAAGCACTGCAGGTATGTGGACACTGCAAAGTTTTTTTTTTTTTTTCCACATGAATTCTTTCCCTGAGATTTCTCCCAGATAAGCCAAATGCCATTCGCATGTCAAATGCGCTGAACTTCAAAGACCAATGACGAGCAGTGCAGAGATCAGAAGTATGAAACGAAGTGAAACCATGGATTCTTTAAGACAGCCTTTCCAGATTCTGACATGAAAAATAGAGACAGCCCACGGAAATGATCATGTAGTGATGTAATGAGCGAATGTCATTCAATGCCTCAGCTGTGTTTGTAAAGATGGGAGGACACATTTATGAAAAGGATTTCCACTTGCAAAGTTTGAATTATTTTAACTTACGTAAAATAAATCTGTCTTACAACTAAAAGTAAAACCCAATGAGCATTTTAATTAGCAGATTTAAATGTTTATCAAATTTGCATTCATTTTTCTTTTTGCAGAACTATTGCTAAATATGCATATTTTTTAAACTAGCAACATCATCATTGCCATTGTGCCAGAGTTCTCCTGAAATAGATTGCCCTGGATAGATTGTGTGTAACAGTCCAGCAGCCATGAGAGCACCTAGTGAAATTTATAAAACAGAAACCCAGTGACCATTTCTTCTGGTACTAAAAGAATCAGCAAAGACTGATAGGGGCAGGGAGGGGGCTATTATGAAAGAATGAGAGAGGTTGACTTATCTAATCCCAAAGGCGTGACTGGAGTTAGTTTGCAGACATTATTGTTAACTATGGAATCAGGGAGTCACAAGAAATTAGTGGCTTAGAATCCAGACATGTCACCTGGGTCAAACTCACCCTCCCTGCTCTGAAATGACATGCTAACTACAGCGCTTGCTACCGTTGAACTGTTATGCTGAGCTTTTTGCTATGCTTTTAAGATAAATTAAATTCTCATTTTCTGGTTTTTTTTGTTGTTGTTTTGTTTTGTTTTCTGTAATCTACATGCCAAAAATATTGTGCCTGTGAAAATTCTTCTTGCATTATAGATGAAGCTCTTGCATGACTGACTATAAACATTGTTGCACCTTGCTCAATTTGTCACTAACTCTAATCTCTTAAAGAAAGAAAAGAAATATCTGGTATATATTTTTGGAGAAATATGCAGCAGGTGATTGGGAAAGGTCTGTTTCTTTGATCAGCAAAAAAGCATAAATAAACAGGGTTGCAGAGTTTAAAATCTTGGAAAAGAGGATTTGTTTTTCAGTCGGAACTCTTTAAGGCAGATTATGTGTGGGGCTTTAAGAATGGCAATAACCCGAAGCTTATTGGCTGAAATAGCAGTGTGTACATTTTCATGAGATAAAAATAACCTAATAAAATACAAATGTTGTTTTGTTCATTAGTTAAATATAGCAAATGTCAATTCAGTATCTAACTGTTGTAAGCCTAACCAAATTGTGATTAAATAGGATATTTATGTTAAAACCACTTCAGGTCACTTAATTGAAATAATTCTAAGTGGGCTAAAATTCCTCCACAACAATGAGAAAGAATGATTGTCAGTTATTGCAGACACTTCATGGCAGATGTTGCCACAAATTAACCAATAAATCCAATAATTGGCGCAACCAATTATTGGATTTATTGGGAAAAATACTTTTTCACAAAGGACTCCTTTTTGTCATTCAGAGGTCATTTAAAAAAAATGTAGCTTCCACAAACTGGGCCTAAATCCCCAACTACAACCAACTAAACAACAAATATGCATCTTGTCAGTGAAGTTTTCCATGTGTACATAAGGATTAAATATGTTTTCCCAGAGTGATGTACAAATTTATTTTTAACTTTGTTGTTATATGTTTACTCACTATTTATTGGCCAAGAGATGATCAGAAAAGAATTTGTGCCAAGTTATGGGGGCTGGAGCAGCACAAAGAAAGCTTTCAGTTAATCAATTAATCTCTCTCTCTCTCTGCAAGGCTTACAGAAACAGCTCAAAGTGTGACATCTTGAGGCTAAGCATGATTTTCATTGTAACCTTTTCATTATTGCTAATCACAACCAGATGCTTCCAGCGGGAAAACAAAAGGCTTTTTGGCCACATTAAGGAACAGTTGGTTTATTATGTAGCTATACTAAAAGCTAAGACGTAAACTGAAGGTAGGAGGGAAAGGGTTAAGCTGTCAGATCCAGAGTCCAGATTGCACAATGCTCCCTTTTGACATATCCACCTTGTCTGAAACATTCCCGAAGGTTCTGGGCCTCTTGCTCCCTTCATATGAAAGAGAACATTGACATTTGGAGGCCTCAGTTCCTCTCATAACAAATGTAATGGTAATTTATTAAAAACATACAAAACATCACTTCCTCCTCTAAGTCATTATGTCAGGAAAGCAGGATTGTATTTTTGAAAAAGTCTGCATTCATTGGTGTTTGACTTGCATCAAGAAAGATTTCCCTTCAAATAATCTTAAAGCCATTAAAACTACTGCAACTGTTTTACTATTTCAGGCGTTCAAACATTAAAATGGTCAGCTCTTGCAGGACATGATGGGTACTGCTTTTACTATTTAAAACTTCTATATTTTTTAAAATATCTAACTTTTTATAACCACTCTTCCTGTGACGAAGCTGTGAAATCATACAAACACCTGGTTTTCTTTGAAGGCTGACAACTGTACCTTATTATCAGCTTGAAACACTCAGCGTAGTTTGCTGATTTTATTACAAAGTTTAAGTTTCATTACGTTTTCTTTGTCTAATCCTATTTTTCCCTAGTAAAGGTTCATGTCATCACCCACTCTACCTAATTTTGACAGTTTTTGAGATCACTCCCAATCACCCAAAAAATGTATGCAAAAACATTTCATTATTCACAACCGAAGCACAGAACTCTTCATGAGTCCCTCCCATAAGTCCCTGCAGCACAACCACTTCATATTTCTCGGACTGCTCTCAAGAAAATAATTCTGCCCAGAATATCAGTCAAAAACAAGCTGCAGAAATGCACAAACCTGATCTGTAAAACCAGAATGATGTAATTTTGTTCTTGCAGCTCTTGGGGGGACAGAGCAAAAACAGGCTGCACAAGCTCCTATAGTGTAGCTTTCTGCCTTTAACTTTTTTGAACAACAGCTGGCCAAAAGAAGACTCATGGTTATATATGCTCTATCCTCCACATGCACTGATGTGTTCCATGGGGAATGATTTGCAATGGCCTTCACTAAATCTGGATTGAGATTAAACAGGCTCCGCCAGTGTATCTAAATTACTTCACAGCGATGTAAAAGACGGATTATCGGGCATCTCATTAAGAGTGAATCATTTCTTGACCTCAAAAGAGAGATAATGTAAAGTGTGAAAGCTGAGTTATCCAAGCTGCATAAAGCAAATGAAGACGTAGTAACACTGCATGACCAATATAACATTGTATCAGATTCAGAAAGGTGATGGTACAGTGTGGTGGTGGCAATATAGTGATAAACTAGGATCCCTCGGGGAGTAGTTGTAGTATTTTAGAGTAGTTAGCCACTCTAAAACACGAAAGTCAATAAAAGCAAGTCCAATGTCACAATTCTAGATGGATAAAACTCACAGTGGCATGACAGCATGAGAAACCTGACTTTCTTAATTAGCTACAGACACACAGCTCATACAAACAGTTATCTTGTATTTTATTATAAAAGACATCAAAGCGAGGCAGCCCCAAAGGCTTAATAAATATATGATTAAAAAATATCAGACAGGCAGGAGTAACTGATGGAGACGTTTTCTAAAATCTGTTCAGTCTATTTTTTGAAAACAAATAAGATATTTCTAATCTACATCCTATATGTGCAGCCTTTATGTAATCAGATTGACAGTAAGTAATTTGAGACTAATTGACATGGTAGGAAAACCCCAGCTGAGTGCTGTTAAAGACACCACAGCTTGATACTAAGTACACTAAAGTAAACATTTTCTCATATAATGACTTATTGAACACCACTGCTGCCGCTTTCAGTTTTTGTTTACAATTGCTGCAATAATCCATGTAAAAATGCAAGACATATTGTGAAGAAAAAAAAAAAAGTGGATGCGGTAACAAAATGAGCCATGCGTTGACTTTACATGCTTCCTTCGGTCGGTCCGTCTGGCTGTCAGCCTGTGACCCGATCTCTGTTTTCAGCTCCTTTTCAGGAAGTAAGTGTCAGATGGTGCTCAGCGTGCTCCCTCTGCTCTTCCCAACAAGGCATCAAAGACAGATCTCATAGCTGGGATATTTTCCAGGAAGCCGAGCAAACACTTGAGTAGAAAGCTTTGCACAGAGGGATGCACAGTGGTAACAATAAGACCCCCATCTGTCTCAAGAGATGCTGGCCAAGAAAGCCCGACTCATAATAGATCCAATGAGGGCAGAAAAGCTTTACTATCTATATATATATATATATATATAGATGCTCATAGACATATATATAGATATATATATATATATATATATATATATATCTATATATATGAACATGTCTATGAGCATAGTGTTAATGCTATGAACTGAACTATGCCTTGAAGGCAGAAGCTACTGTAGAGATTGAAGCTAATGCAAAAGCATAGAGACTAGCTTCGATTGAATATACTTGAATGTACAAGTAGTGTAAAGGTGTGTGTTTAGTGAGCAGGTGGCTGTATTATTGTTATCTTCATTTTGTCTCGGACATAGGAAAACAGATCTGGGTATAACATCTAATCCATTCTGTTGCCGGTTATAAAAACACTGGGATCACTGGGATCCAAATGTTTTTTTGGTGCTGGTGCTAACTGCAATACAAAATGATAGCAACAAACAAAGATTGTACTGTCCTAACAGAATCAGAAAATGTTTATTCCTGCAGCTTTGACAAACTTTCATACATGTGGAAGTCATATTGGAAACTTATCTCAAGGTTGCTAGGGGATCTTCATCTTTCCATGTTTCAATTTTGACTTCTTTGGGTTATTCTATTTGATTTTTTTCTGTTTAGAAAATGACAGTTTTAAACTTGCAAGCACAAATAGCACACACATTATGTCACAAATACATGGGACAGCCTTGAATGAAACATTTTGCAGAGCAAATAGTACCGTGACGTACCTCATAGGTCTGCAAAACAAGAGTCACTGTCTTTGCTTGAAATGTTCCCCAAACACTAGAATGATAAAACTTCTTGGAAAAATCATTATATTGGTGGCTAATAATTTCTAAGAACAAAGCAGTGTCCTTGGCATCACAAATTATGAAAACCAGTAACAACACCCTTTACAAAGCTATTTGTCAAAATAATAGGGAGTAGTGTCCGAAAAAAAAGTCTAGTGAGTCTGAAGCAATAGCTCATTGGAGTTTTTAATTGATATCTTTTAAGTTTCTGTAGAATCTGTCTCAACTGCAATGAAAACAGTAGTTTCTATGAAAACAGGAACAGCAAGCAAAAGTTACGTTTTGGAATATTTTTTTTTTTTATAGTCTTTAATAAAAGCACTACACGTGTCAGTATTTTATGTTTTAAAAGGAAGGGGGGATTTCAGCTATGGTAAAAAAAATAATAATGAACCATGATTCAATTATCTATAAGACAGAGGTGGATTGAATTAAAACAGTGCTCCTACATCATTTTTCTTCTTGTCACTTTCCATTTCAGTTTTAATTTAATCCAATGGAAAAGATTTTTTGTCAGTTAGCCTTGTTTCCATTTTAACCTACAGTTGTCTTGTTTCAACGAAGCAAGACTAAATGACAAAAAACTGCTCATGCTGGCCCTAACCCCGCATTATTTAGCTGAGATCTTTTCAGTTGTGACATTTTTCAAGATCTCTCTTTTACATAAACTCTCTGTGTGTATGTTAGACGTTTATAAGAAGAGAAGCAGTGGTTGCTGCAGTCTCTTTCTCCTCCAACCACACATCCATGCCTCTAACTATACTAATAGTTTCTTCCCCATCTAGTCTGCATTTCATTCACTTCTTCAGCTCTTCACAATCTTTCTGTTCTTTTGAGATTACCGTTTTCAGGATTACTGCCTTTAATAAGGAAAAAAGATCATCATAATCCCCTGATTTAATTCTCTTACATCCCGTGAGCTTTTCAACTCAATGAGAGACAGTGAGCTGGAATAGGTTGATGAGTCAGGCCTGTCATGACGTTGCACAATGCAGAATCATATCTGGTTTGACAGCCAGGCTCTAAATCACCTAAATGAGTCAAAAAACTTGATCTTAGAAGGCTGATATGTTACGCATTTTTTATGTATACACATGAATGAGAATACTAAAAGTTCAGAGCTGCTTACAGTGCTGACAACTCGGAGCTTTTACTGGCTGTCATTGAAAAATAATTAAGACTTGTCTTTACTGATAAGAATATGTTTAAAAATATATAATTTGAAAACAATGCATGCAAAAATTTTTTTTTACTGTTTTTATATTATGAGTTTCAGCAGAATCCAACAGCTTATAAATTTTATTATCCAGAATAAAAAGCCACTGCAACCTTAAATAAAAAAAAAACATAGTATATATTATGGTGTATATTATGATTAATAAGCATCTTTCAGTGCAGCTTGAATCAGTAATATTTTTATAGCAAATTTATGTCAGATCATGATTTCTTGGTTAATGTCAAGTTGTCATAACAAAGACATTTTGAATAATGTCAACTTTGTATTAAAAGTGTCATGATTTACCGAATGACACTTTATGACAATAGTCATAAATATTCATGAAGACTTACTTATGTTCATGACAGGTGTTATGTCATGTTTATGACTGTGTCATGACAGTCTTATTCACAACTCGTCAAATAAAGTGTTACCGGAAAATCTTAGGCATTAACATTGTCTCAGAATGCTTTTATGGTTTTAATAGAAGCTAGTTTGTGTAAAAAAATGACTTCCTAATTTGCTGACCCTCTTGAACAGATGCCTTCCTATGTGCCTAGTATGAGTCAGAGAGGCATTTGCTCTAGACAGACTGTGAGAGGGCCAAAAAACACTCCTTTGATGATTAAGGTTACAGACCGCTGTTCTAACAGCGCAGCTTGGCCACGTTTTACAAAAGCTTCTGGACAGTGATGGGAACATAGAAGTGCCAAAAGCAAGCAGGGGTTCTGAGTCCTCCCTTTTTCTGGCTCTGAATCATTTCACAGAGCAGATCTGGCGGCGATCCCTGTTTTATTCTTCCCAACCTGTTAAACTCAACTCACCTGTGGCTTGATTCGGCCCAGAATTTGACAAAATGATATACATTTGTTTATGCAAGCATTGATTTTGTCCCTTCAATTTCGCTGATCCTACATTATCGTTACATAGGGGCTTTTTTTCATTGGCATAGGTCCAAAACCAGCAACAGAAATCATACTGTTCACAGAATTTCTGCATTCATCTCGGTCTTGTTTATTTTAGCCCCACCTCTCACCTTTCTTTCTCCTTTTTTTAGCCGCCCGCTACGTTGAGGCAAACAGTCCTGTCTTGTTTTATCCAGCCTTCTCATGTTCACTCATCCGTCCTTCTGTCTTTGGGGAATTATTCATGCTTGGCCTAGCTTCTCACACCTTTTGCACACCCAGGCTCCAAGGCACAAATCCAAAAACAGCTTCATCCAAACATGCAAATTGCGCAGAAGACCAGATTCCATGTTTATTTAATATTTAACATGCAAAAAAGATAGAGGAAGTATCTTTCTGTACAAGTTTTCAGTTTGCGCAGTATTTTAAAAGTAACTTTGACCAGTGAAATTACCAAGAATACGGTTTACTGAAATGTTTTAACATATAAATAAATAAGTAGTCAGAAAAGCTGCAACTGTAGATAAATACTGCATTAGTCTAATGGAAAGAGGTTTTTCACGCCAAGCATTTACCAAAAGGTAACTGCACCACTCCAAAACATATAAAAACTTTTATGAACACTTTCTCAAAAATAAGCTAAAAGAGAAGACATAAATACAAGAATAGGATGAATTACACAGAAACGTAAGTTTTGAAGACCTGCTCAACAAAATTTTACAGCCCAATTTTATGGTTTTTACTTGCAAAACAACCAAAAACATAAATCATACGTAATTTTTCTCCTACTTTTCAATCATGCTGTACATTGGGTTGGTTTATCACATTTTTTCATTGGGAAAGTCCTACAGGGAGTACTTACTCTGATTAATGTTCTCAAGATGGCACATCGTTTTTTTTTGGTCGTCATAGTTACCATGCCCCTAAAGTTCAACTTATCACCACCGTCTCAGTTGATGTTTAAGATGTTTCATTTCCTCAGAATTTCTTCTGAATGTCTCACTACACCTCCTTTGACATAAGTCTTCCTGAAGCTCATATCTGTAAATGTTTCATTTGAGCACTCTCAGTTTTCTAATTTCAAATTAAACCTGTAATTTTTTTATGGTTTCAAGCAAACAAACTTTGTGCAAAACAATTGACAATTTTGCTTCTTGGTATTCCATTTCCACTGCCACTTATGTGTAATTTGTGTTCGATCTGCAAAGGTTTTCTACTTTAGTTGATTCGTAATTGTAATTATTTAGGGCATTTAACTCCAACATAATAGAATTAGCACAGCTCAGATCACACCTTGGTGCATTTGTTATTAACGCTGCTCATTAACACTCTCATTCCAGAGGTGCTGATGAGTTTTTGTTGCTTGAAAGAACTTGGAGTCTTAATGCAAGTCATTCATTGTTTAATACATGCCTGGACAAAAATATTATCTAATAAGCCCTTAAGAATGGGAAGTATGTAATAGTTTTGCAGTTGAATAAATATAGGATCATATTTTCAAATATTGAAGCCTGTACAGAATATTTGCTTTGGATGAATTGTTGGGTTAATATGACTCCTACAGTGCAAAACTGCTTTCAAGTATTTACTGCAAGCAGGAACAGATCAGAAAGTCTCCATTGTCCTTTTCCTGTCCATACCTACTGAACTGTGTCTTACTCTATATTCCAACCTAGCAGATAGTCATTTGTCCCAGAAAGCAGCCCTCTGATCAGTTCCAACCTTGTACTCCAGTGATGTATAGGATCTGACAGCTAAGCAGTTCAGGTAGGACTCAGATGAAAAGGGCAGCTCAGAATTGGAGAGGCCTGGGAGCTTTCTGCATTCCCAGAAAGCAGACAAGTGGATGTTATTTGTCTACCTATGCATGAACTCTACATCTGTACAACTGCTCTGTCTTTATGACCATCTCTTTGTAGCAATTCTGTTTGGAACCAATGGTTCACATCCCCTGTTTTTCCAAGGGATTATTTATCAGCGTAAACTTTATCAGACAGATTTCAGATATTTTTTGCAGCTGGAATTGAAATTTTACAGAAAAGATGAATAACAGGCATTTGTTGTCTAGGCTTCAGTGACTGGAGGAAATCTGTTGGAATAAATGATCATCAAAATCATTCCATCCATCAGTGTTTTTTGTAAATCCTGTAAACAATTTGCGCAATCTTGTTTTCATAATCCTGACTATTTTTTTCTCTTTTCTGCCGAACACAGCAGGTGCCAGGTGGTTAAATAAAAGCAGAATTTAGAAAAAAAAAGTTATTTTGCTGAAGTGAGATGGGCATATATAGCAGTACTTTCAATATGTAACTCAGAAGATTTACTTGTTGAAGAGAGAAACAACCCAAATGATATAAAATGACAGTTTAGAGTTAATCTACAACAAGTGTTCTCAGGTGCAGGTACCACTGATTTTAATCAGGGTGCTTTTGGAGGCTCTCAGAAGCATTGACTTACAGTATAAACTGCTTTTGTTATTTCTAAATAGCAGATAAGATGATTAATATAAGTGTATTTTCACTGCTCACCCCCCCCCACCCCCCACACACACACACCCCCACACACAAAATACAACCTGCAGGTTTTTGTAACAGTAAAAATAATATTTATGGCTTCTTTAGGACTTTTTCAGTATTCACAAAGAGGAGGTTTCAGTTTCTCCTATAACTTTTACTTCACTTATTGTCATGATTGTGTGGTTGTTAGTGGACCCAGATGCAGAGAGGCATAGGCAGCTTGTACATAAAAACATTTTTCAATGATAAAAATTATGAAAAAAAAAAAAAAAACTTACAAAAACTACAGGGAGACAGGGCAGAATAAAACCTGTAAATCCAAAATACAGGGATGATCATTTCAGCAGGGAATACGGGGAAGAAACAAGGGGAAATAACAGGGTATAACAGGAGAAACTATCAAAGAGAGAATCCAAAGTGTTTAAGTATGGGGAGAGTGAATGTGGAACAACAGACCTGGGCTGATAGGTCAACTGACTGCAGGTGTGAAGGGTGAAAGCGAGACAGACAGAGAGAGAGAGAAAGAGAGAGAGAGAAGGGAGGTGGGCGAGGGAGAGTACACAGGGGACTAGGAAATAAATCTAACACTAAAGAATGAATAGGCATAAGGAACACAGTTAAACTAAAGCACAAGGAAAAGCTAGACACAAGAAAAATAAATTGGAATCACTAAGAATGAAGTGAACTAAAGAAAAGCAGAAACCTGACTGATCTAATGAAAATAAGAAACTAACAGAATAATAATGAAACTAGAATCAAACTATAAAACAACCTTACATCCTAACACTTATAATGTACTCAACAGTCCAGTTATGTGGACATTTTTTCCCTTCATAGTAGGCTAAAACTCAAGATATCCATAAAAGAGATCAGCAACTTTTACTCAATTAGATTTGTCTAAAAAAGCTCTGTATACTGTGATTTTTTTTCTGCCAACAATTTATTACTGTGTCTTTGTTCAGATAATGACACACAATTTCTGGATAAGCTGAAAAGGAACGGAGTTTAATAAATAAAGTAGAACAAAAGTAATAGATAAAATGCAGACAGGAAGGGAGAGACGACAAGTGGCACGAGTTCAGAAAAGTGACAATGTGGAGATCAGCTTACGACTAAATGCCAAAAAGCCGAATGGCTGCTAAGTTTCTGCAGCCATTAATTCTTTAGTAGCTGAGGCTGTGCCCTGGCAGATTCCAGATCAGCACCACTGGAGGAAGAAATGATATGGGGCTGTCAGATAATTTATCAGCAGAAAGCACAGGGTTTCGGTGCATTCAAGGTGATTACAGATTAAAGTGTCACGGCTTTTAAAGCACCTTTGTGCTTTGAATGAAAAGCAAGAAAGGCACCTCAAGTGAATTTCCAGCAGACGATTATTTACCTCACCAGGCAGTGAGTGGCCTTAGAGGATGTTGACCAGAACTAAACAAACATAAATAATATGTCAGATATATCTCAAGGATGATCATTTAAAACCATTTATATGAAACATTAGAACATTTTAGTTGGGCTGCAGTATCTAAACATCACTTTTGGAGAAAGGAAGAAGTCTGCAACAGTAAAATCAGACATGATAATTTATACCGCTGCTGCTAATGCCCCCTTGGCTCATGAAAATGATTGTGCAAGCAACTAATACATCATAACTCGCTCCTTCTCTTATAGTTTGTTCACTGGTTCACAGTCTTTGCTTTAATCATAAACAGACACATTCCAGTAGAAATAAAGCAGGCCATGAAGAAGATCGCTACCAGTTCTCTGGAATGTGATAACTGCAGCATCAAGCTGCATCAGGTCTTTCCAGAAAGAGTTTTCCTAGGACTTCTGTTAATTTGTTAAACTCCTAACCGGGTGCATAATTTTCAATAAACTTACAAACTACCTAAATACACGGCAATCCTGGGGGGAAAAAAGTTGCTAGAGGCTACAAAAGACTTACGGCTGGGCAGTTACTCTAAACATACAGACAGAGCCTCGCTTTTCACATTCCTTTAAATGACCAGTATCACTTTGCTTTCACTTTTCAGTTATAAACCACCCTTTTGTTTTTCTGTCACATGTAATCACAAAATGTACTTTGAAGTTTATGTTTATAATTTGAAAAAAAAAAAGTTAAAAGTCCAAGGACTGTGAAGACTGTAAACTCACAGAAATGCCAGATATCATTTAGTAAAATAATATTGGTAGCAAATGGTGAGAGTTTGCCACTTAAGTACGTGCAGATACACGTCCTCTCAGAGTACATTATGACCCAGTTCTATCAGTGGATATGCACAAGTGGGTTATGATACCTGAAATAATCAAGCTCCACCCCTACCCTTGCAGTGAATTTCTTAAGCGTGCCCCACTTATAGGTTATGTAATCATATTTTTTCTCTCTTTTTTTCCCCCCACACATTGTATGTGTTTGTGTTTTTACCTACAGGCTCTGCGTTGGCATATAAATCTCCAGCCCTGGGCCAGTGAGCACCACTCTCTGGAGGATGAAGCTAAAAGGTTCCTCAGCTACATCACAACCCCACAGGTGAATCATTGGTCGAAGAATTACTGTTGCCTAAAATAATTTTCTGTTGGATGAAGCATTTTTTTATTTTTTATGTACACATGATTCTCTAGTAATAGCAGCAATTAACAGCTAGAGACACTCTTATCCTTTTTTGTTGAATTCAAGAAGACTGCATATAAAATATAGACTTCTTAATACAACACAATGCAGCATAATAGGGAGACCCAGCTTTATCCTGCTGAATTCTTTCTATTGTTCAATCTTACTTAGAGGTACTAATGCTGTTTATCCATTGCTACTCATCTCAGTTTATCAAAAATACATACCACCCTTCTATCAAAAAATTAATTAAACAATTCTAACATCCCTAACCCATCGATGATCACATCTTAGCAACTCTCTTTATAATGCATTTCATGTTACTGAAATGTGTTACCAAAGTAAAATAAATGTTCTATAACATCCTTATATTGAATGGATCTGTGTGTTGTGGTATTTATCTTTTAAAAGTAAAATAAAAAAACAAACATATCCTTTGGAAGGAAAAAATTAAAACCTGCAATAATCTGTTTCCAACTTGTCAGGGAAGTTCCCACGAGGTCAACAGTAACACTAAAAGAGCTTCAAGAAATTCTGTCTAACAATGGTTGTCTTCTACATGAAATAACAATCTCCTACCCACTCCATATATCTGGAACAAGGTGCACGGTTGCAAGGCAGGTGTTTTCTTCCACAGCTAAAACCTTGTGGGATAATGTGCCACGGCCTGATGAAACCAAATTTGATCTTGCAGGTATCTACAAGAAAGGTAATTAAGAGGAAGTTTAGTTTTTAGCATCACAGAGAGTCTGATGGCCTTGACAGAGTCCAGAATTTAACCTGACAGAAAATCCATTGAGTCACCTGAAGAAGACTAAAAAATGGGGATTACGTTAATGCTGAGAGCATATGTGGTTTTCAGAAACACAAAATGGCAGCTTTGATTTTAGTTATTTGCTAACGAAGATATTTGAATGCGACATTAGTGCTAAAGGAGAAACAGGTCATATAATTAACACCAGAATAAGGTTGTACCTCTCAGGCTACAGTTAAGTGACACATAGACCTCTTCTATATGCAGCTCAGCTATTTGTCTCGCTCAGTCGTGCACTGTAATTCATTACTCTATTGATTACAACATAGATGGATCTCACAGCACCTCTATTCAGACCGAATCAATGAGATACTGTAGTTTGTTTTTTTCTTCTATATCAGTGTTAATTACAGCAAATCGATAGAAATGTTCTGCATCATGATTAAAAAGAAATTCTGTAGGCCTGTGGCACTGAGAGATAATTTTCTTTTTGTTCCCACCCCAAACCCATTTGAAGTCTTACGTTTTCATCACCCAAAACTAAATTTGGCATTTTCACTTTAATGAATTTGTCTTGGGGATAAATTGGAATCTTATCTGTGTCTCTTTTGTAAGGCAGCAGGAACAAAGAGAGCCTGGGTCCAAATTACTAAGAATCATCACTTTATATCTTCAACAAAGTACAGATTCAGCTCGTGTGTGTGTGTGTGTGGGTGCTTTTTGGTTATTTGCATGCGGGGAAAGCAAGCGAGAATGGCAAGAAGAAGGGGGAAGATAGCGTGTGTTTTGTGGAAGCTGTGAAAGGGAGCTGTCCGTCATCGACAGTGACAGACGAGGGTGGAAGTAGTCTATGCGGGAATCCTCTGCATCCTCAGCTGTAATGCTGACTGACACAATGTCTGGTGGAGCTGCTACTCTGAGAGATGGCCTGCAACACAACTGTCCAATCAATAGCAGTCAGCAGCATCTAAGCAGGCACTGGGAAGCACAGAAGAGAAAACGTTCTCTGAAAGGTATATAACAAACACCGCAGGGACGCTTCCTCTTATGTTCTCAGAAATTGGTATTCAATTACAACCATAAGCTTAAAAAAATAACTTTTTCTAAATGATGTTTTTGTCTTACAATGCTTGTAAGTCAGCAGGTCAGTCCATGTTGCTGAACATTATATGCTGATGACTGCCTGCAGCTAGGTGCACAATGTCAGACATTGTGGAGCATGTTTAAAATTCAAAAATTAATTCAAGTAATACCTGAGACCACGGCTATTTCAGTGCTACGTACAACAATGACACCCTGAGGGTAGAGATGAAAGGGAGCCTGACTAACCTGGTGCTTCTCTGCTTGACCCGTCACTGAACAATATGACTGGAATTTTTTTAAGGCCACAGCAAGCAGCTCTTTCAAAACTGTAAAAATGTAAATTTTGGCAGCGGATGCAAACATACAAAATTTGGCTTCAAAAACGTCAGTTTTTAGCCAACAATGGGTGTGATTTTACAAGTGACTGTAAGAGATTGCAAATAATTTCTTTTATGAAAGGGCTAATCACACCCACATTCTCAGTCATTTTTCTGCACGTCAACACTGATTGTTCACGTTAAGCTAATTATACACTGTAGAGTATGAAGGAACACACACATATCTCAAGGCATGCTGTTGTGTTTGCACTTAGTGTAAGACAGGTAGACTTACAAGGTTCCTCCTTGTGCAAGCTGAAGCTGAAGAACTAAGAGACCAGCATGTGAGCGCTTGAACAACCTGCTCTCATGCTAAAATCTCAGCTATGTGCAAAACAGCTAATCTATGACTAACATGTTTTATATATTTCTTTAAGGGTTTTTAACACATATTTATAAACACCGTGTAAGTTTTTATTTCAAAATCTTCGCTATTTAATGTATTAAAACATCGGTGACTCTCATGAGAGCCAGAGAGAAACATTATCCATTATAATTTAAGGAATGAAAAACTATATGGAACATAAAAACTTTGAAATCTTGATGTCCTTCTCATCATCTCTGCTTTCCTACTTTGTTTTATCCCTGCAAGACCAAGAAATGTCAGTAAATGTCTGAGCTCCAGCCCCAGCTGTACATCATGTGGAGTATTACACATATTGAGATTGAACTACAGAGGTCACACTTCACTTGCTATGGTCAAATTCTCCAGCCGTTAGCAGTTATTTACAGTAATAAATAAAAAAATACATTGATATTAGTATGTTCAATCAAAAGAGACAAGACTCGATACTCATGCAAATACGCACACATAAACTCAGTTATTAGATTCAATACTAATTTAACTCTAGAACAGCCACTGTTGACTTTTATAGGATGATTTATGTTGTATAATTTAACACAGATCACGCCTCTGCAAGTTGTGCTTAATAAATTGAGTCATCGGTTCTCTTCCACTATCTGTTAACAGATGATTTATTTTAATACAACATAAACTCAAAAGTGAGCCAATATTATTCATTTCCAATTCAGGGCCCGCGTTCGCTTTGTGAATACGGCTTTGGAATGCTTCAGTATTTGAAATACTCTAATGTTAAGACTAATAACTGTTCCAAATAGACAGCTGCTGCCACATGTACATATTGTGTGTCTTTGTATCCAGGTAACCTGTGCTTCAGTAGTTAATAATGATGCCGCTACAGGAGCATCCACTGGTGACTGGGCTGTGTGCCTCGATCCAAAATTCAGCATAACCCACAGGATGAAGAGCAAGAACTGTAGAATGTACTCTTTTGGGTGGGTATAAGAAAAAGTTGATTCATCCATAGTGTGCATGTTTATTATATACAGTATATATATTGTAAGCTAAAGTGCAAAATGATTTATTGCTTATGTGTAAATACATAAAGATATTTAAAAAATAATGTAACAATCTCTGTATCACTTAGTCATCCAAAAATATGATCCCTTTTATTATTTTTTTAGATATTTGGTTCTTTATAAAGAATTGTTCCCATGTCTATCTCTTACCATATTTTGTATTTATTTCCTCAAAATGATGTGATTTAATCACACTTAAACATTTTTACCCTGTTTTAGGATTTCTTTTTGTATCTAGTCATTTTGAATGAGGTCCACCAAATCACTAAGGTGTCTGACCTCCCTGAGGATTGAGGGTTAAATCCTCCCAGCTGAATTATGTCGAGGATCATCTTATCTTGGTGGGCTCTGCCCTGCCTGCCTTCCCTCTGGCGGGGGTTAACAGACACCTGAAAGGCATTTTCTGCAGTGAGAGAGCTTATTAATTTGACTACTGAGAGACAGCACAGGTGTCCTGGCATCAAAACACAAAGACCCTGCGAGTCAATGGGGTCAGTTCACTCCTGATTCTTCATGGCTGGTTCTCACTGGAGGGGCAATAAAAAGGTAACAAGTTAGATAGTGATACTCTAGGGCTGACTGACGGAAATCTTTATTTATCAGAAAAGACAATGTTCTGTAAAAAATATTCACACTTTTTGAACTTTTTAATATTTTGTCTGGTTAAAATCAGAAACATTTTTTTGCCTTTCATGTTTTAAGCTAGCACAAAGTAGCAAATGAATGTAAGAACTCATATTTTGACCATATTAGTAGACAGGGGGGGGACCAGACTTAGCTTATAAGAATGAAAAGTAAAACAATAACTGGAAAAACAGCCAATGGGGATACTTAATCTGAATGGCAATATTACAACATGTGAGTCACTACTTCTTTGCTTTAAGGGGCTAAAAACCTTCTTTTCACGTTTTCCTGCAGTCCAATTAGTCCTTTGAGAGCTTTGTGATGAAATCAATATGCTCAAGTCACCCCTCAACTCTGGCAATGAAGGCAATAAAAAGAAGACGACGACAGAAAAATTCTCGAAAATTTCACTCTGCAGTGCTGTTTGATATGCTCCCTATTTGACCTCCTATTATTATGCACACCAACCGAGTTCTTGGTCATGTTCTTGACACAAAGCCAGGCATGCTGAACATCCTGCTATCAGGACTGGTTTCCACCACTTGATTTAGATTCAAACTACAGTTCACAGCTGTACATAGAGCTGGGTTATAAAGGAACGCAAAACACAGGTGTCTCTGTGTACAGCCTTGAAGTCATCACATCTCGGAATATGTATTTACTAGCTGTGCCTCGTTTGTTTTCAGTTAATGGACCTCATTTGCTCTGTGGATACTGAGCTAAAGGCAGCTGTGTCTGGGCAAGATGAGCAGCTGCTCTCTCATTGGTCGGCTGCTTGTTGCTTGTGTGTGGAGAGGGATGGATTCAGGATGTTTTGCGACATGAAAGATCACTTATCCACCTTCTCAACCCCCCACTATTTATATATAGAGTTCATTTTTTCCTATAACCTTCCTACACTTCCCTCTCTGACATGGTGTTTTGTAGTTGAGAAGGAAACAGCTCTTTCTCAGTGCATAGTGTCTAAGAAAAGTGTCAGCCCAGATGTTCAGATGTAAGAGTTGGATGTAAATATGTGAATGGAAGTGCTGGGACTTGATCACTGAAGGTCAACTTCAGGTTTATGAGCATCATTTTTAACGACATTTAAAACTGCTTAAAAATAAATTCCTTTCTTATTGCAGTAGCATGATCTCATACCGGAAAATTCTGACAAAGTATCCTACATTTAATTTTAATACAATAAGTCAATGGGAGAAAAATGCTATGATACATTTCTTGCATGTTTGTTTTACATGTTTGTTGCATCATTACTGACAACAATTACAACAATAATTGTCAGGAACCTCTAATTAATAATCCATAACATCCTATTTCCTTGTATTTTTAATATGACACAGAGACACATTTATCTTACACATTATTTGAAATAGGAAATACAAGAGAACAACACTTTCAAATAAGGCAAATGTGTATTGATCTTTGCTATGAAATGGCTATATGAGAACAGCTCCTTGCTGAAGCTAATCCATATGCAAAGTTAGAGCAATAATTCACATTTGAATCAACCTGAACTGTGACAAGCAAGAATGTACCAAAGTTTGTCTTGTCACTGCACACAATGAGAACGAAAGTAAGAAAGTGAAGCCAAATTTCCAAAGCTTACTGTTAGAAGGCTGCACAAAGATTGAGATTTGGAGGTCACCGAGGCTTTTAAACAACCACTAGATGATATATAAATATCTACCAGTTATGTGCAATGGCATTACGATACTGAACATAAGCATGTGGAGTTTGTTAAACCTTGTTAGGGTATGACTTCATGAGCTTGGAAACACTAGGTGGTTAAAAATAAAAATCTGGTGGACTCTGAGAAAAAAAAAACTGAGAATAGGTTGTCATTGTGTCTTTAAGCCGGTTAATCTGAATAATATGGCTAAATCTACACAGAAATTGTTTAAAAAAACCGTAACTATTCTTATGACCTTTGGTGGCCTCAACAGAATGAGAGTATAAATCTAGCGGATGCCCATTTTCACCTTCCCGCTTGTTTAATGTCTGCAGTGGAAGGACCGGCACATTTGACTCCATGTTTGGTCAACAGAACACTCTCCCTTATGTTCTTTTAAACAGATGGATTGATTGAGACAGATTTGTGGTCTGTCTGTGTTTGAATTGTTAATCCTCTTTCGTTCCATGCTTGTGTGTGTCTGTGCCAGCAGTCTAGATGTCACTCTGCTGATGGGCTCTGCCACTTCGGTTTATAATTTACAATACAATCTGAAGAGGTTTTCCCATTCCTTTACCACGGTATGAAAAGACCCAACTCGTTTGCGAAACCAGTCATTATTTTTTTCATCAGAGTTCACCTTCTCCTGCTGAACTACAATCAACTTGTCTTGAAGTGCAGAAAAGATTTTTCTTCCCTGAAATTGGTGCACAACTGTCCTTGAAGATTCAAGGCCATGCAGGTACAAATTTAGAACACTTATGTAGGCTAGCTCTTCAGCAGGGAAGTAAAAAAACCCTTCACTTTATTATGAATGGACCATGTTTGCTGTCTGAGGAAATGTAGTTTCTAACATATTGTGCAGACAGGCAATATAACCCTGTAATTATTATCACTGAATCCAAAGCAAGTTAATGGGGTAAAGTGTTTTCTTCTATGCAAACAGTATAAGAGAAGGTAGAATTAAATGTAATGATTATTTAACTTCCTGCTATAAAAAAAAATACTCAGTGATAATTCGGTGATCATCTCTGAATCTGTTTTAAGATCAGAATTTTTGAAGTAAGTTTATATTAAAAGCTTAAATTTCTAAAGCAAATAAATTGTTAAGAAAGAAACCATTAGCAATATTATGATTTAAAAAATCTTAAAGTAATAAGACATAAATAAAAACAGCATTTTGGAAATTCATATGGCTCACAAAACTCTTTGTGTCTATATCGTAACATCAGACAAACAGAAGAGGCCAACAAAGACCATTAATTATTTATTTTTTTTCCATTATAATGCACTCAGCTGAAAAGTACGCTCCACTGACAAAGAAAAAAAACAAGTTGCAACTTTAAAGTTTGGGAAAGAAAGTTTTGACATGTTAGTGAAATACTATGAGGAGTTTTGTTATGTGGAACCAAAATCAAAGTTGCTATGGCATAGGGCTGCTTGTCATTAGATGGTACCAGAAAATGTCATATATCTGAAAAAGGGCTGAATAGAGATAAGTGGTGAGACATTATAACGGAATCTGAAAATGAAATAAAGGAGGATTTTTAAGCCATACAATCATACTAAGCAGACCAACCGATTTGTTTGGTCTGCTTAGTATAAGAAATTGGTTTCAAAAAAGAAAATAAAGCTGTGAGAATGTCCCAGTCATTCACCTGACTGGAACAATTGAACAGACAACTTTTAAAAAGAACCGAAAGCCACATTGCACAAAAGTGGAGACAGTTTACATGGAAGAAGGGATGGGAAATAAGGGGAAGAAGGGACCAATTTCTTAATGAGGGGCATGTCTTGAAGGTATTCCCAAAAGTAGCTTTTTTGAAAATTTGATCAAATCAAGTAAAAATATATTTACTGAGAAAAACAGAAATTTAGCTTATTGAGCAGTTGATTATAATATTCAGTGTAAAAGACATCAAATACATCATGGTAATTGAAAGGTTCATAGCATTTGTGAGATTTGAAATGCTTTAAGAAAAATAATCCACTATGGCTTTAGCCCTTCTTAGATTTACCTTTCGCTTTAGCCATTTATCTTAAATTAAGACTTCAGGAGGAAACTACTTAAAAAAATCTGTACTATCCCTTTTTAGTACAATTTTCTCTAAACTGCACCAGTTTATGGTACCCTCCACTCAGAGTGTCTCTGCTCTTGCACGCTACTCTAATGTTAGAAAATGACAGCGTTTTTCACTATCATCATTCAGAAAGGCCTTTGTTGCATTGTAAGCCCCCCTTTTTACTCCCTGCTGGGATGTGGGCGATACTATAATCTACAGTGTTACTGCAGTCATTCACACCAGAGAATGGGAAACTGTCAATGACACATTTAGTGCTGTAAAAAGAGACATCGTCTTTCATATCAGTCCCTCGCATCTACTCATCTCTCATCTTCCTGCAAGTGGGATGTGTTCAGGGATCCGGTGCTTCATCCGTCTGTGAATTGTATTCCCACTGCCACAATTACAGGGTAAAGTTGCAGCACAAACAGGAGACATGGGAATGCAGAATGAGAAACTGAGTTAGGAGAAAAGGGAAGGGGATAATGTGGGATTAGAGAAGGGAGTCCGTGACAGACATGTACAGGGTGTGCGTTGTCTTTTTGAGTTTTATAGAAATGTCCAAATAAAGGCAAAGTCACTTGAAACAGACGATCTGAGGAGCTTTACTGCAGCATATAAAACTTAAGTAGATTATCAAAGGCTGCAGCAGGCTAAGACATGGGTGTGTGTATAATCAAGATGAGTTGCATCATTGCTCATTGTGGACTTTATTGGCTCATTTCACAAGCTTAAAAAAGAACAAACATTTACGTTGATAATTACATTTCACATTGCCAGGTAATGACATTTCCAACAGGGTTGATTAAACCTCGGCAGAAAGTTGCTCACCCCAGCACAAGATCCAGGTCCTCTTCATGCACCTGTACACACTCAAACTCATAACGCTTACCCACACACAAAATGCCGCCCACAATCAGAGACCACCATACGCACACATGACAGTATGGGAGGTTGACAGAGAAAGAAAATAAGTAATATATGGCTCTAACAAGCAGCAACAAGTACAAAAAGGTAATGTAAACATCCCTCACACTTTTATTTCTTCCCATATCTGTGTGTGCTAATAAAGTAAGGACTGTAACAAAAATATTCAGTTGAGATTATAGTGAGAATATTGTTCACTTAATTTATGCTCAAGTAAAAATGCTAAATTACTATGATCAACAACCTCTGTCTTACGATGTTAAAATTGTACGTTTTTAAGCAGACAGCTCTTAAAAACTGTCTGCTTTTTTAAGAGCAGACAGTTTTGCCCTCTTTAGAAATAAATACTTTGGAGATCATTTTAACAGAAAGATATTATGCTTTTCCAATTTCCAAATTTTATTTTTTTGCTTGTATATCTTGGTTTTATTTGACGTAATTGAATCAGTACCATGATGTATAAAGGGATTTAGCCCGTGACATGTTTCCTCTATTTTTTGCTTTTCTGTCAATTTCCTTTAGACCTGTACTTAGCACATCACTCATATAGCACCTGTCTGACAACATGAAGTAGGCTAGGTGATCTCAAAAAAGAAACCCATCATCCCCTGATCTGAAAAGAAATTTCAAGAACAGATAAGAAACAAAGTCACTTGAGTCTTTCTGTCTGGAAAGAGTTACGAAGCCATTCTTAAGGCTTTGGGACTCCAACAAACCACAGTGAAAGAGTCGCCAGCCTACTATTATTACCACTAGTGTGACTCAATGACCCATTCAGAAGTTTTCAAAGGGAACCTAAAGCAACATCTGAATCACAGTATGGTCTCTCTTGCATCAGTCAAGGTCAGTGTTCAGCCAGGTATTGTAAATCTGCCACAAGAGATTTAGAGAAACAGCAGCAGTAGGGCAGTCGATTGCTGACCAAAAACAACATAAAGGCCTGACTCATGTTTTTCAAATAATAATAATAATAATAAAAATTTAATAAGACTTAGGAAAATATTGTGTTGACCAACAAGAAAGATGTAAAATCATTGTGAAGAAGTGCATCCCATTACATCTGGTGTAAAATTAGATCTTAAATCTGCCATTCATGCTATCCCCTATTTGGCAGAACTGAAGACCTGGTCAAAATACCTTCACAGTGAAAGGTTTTTTAGTAGTAGTTGTTGTAATTGTGAATTTTTCCTTTTTTTTTGTTTCCTGTGGTCTAAAGGTTGGGAGAGGATGATCACTCCATGGAGCATTTTCTTGCACAATCAGGTTGTGAGGTCCACTGCTTTGATCCTAGCCTGGAGCAACCTCACCTACAAAAAGCTGAAATGTGGTTCCACCGCATCTCTATAGATTGGAGGGACCCCAGTCCAGCAATCGTCCCTAAAAGACAAGCAAACAAGAAACTGGCCACCATCCTTGATGACTTCGGACACAGAGACGTAAGTGGCAACACAGACCTGTATTTATTTATTGATCTGATCCATTCATGCACCTCACCATAAATTATCCCTCATTATGATTCATCTCCTGGGTGTCTGTCTCAAGATCCAAGTGAACATCCTACCATCAATAATTCCATGTCGCTCCTAAATCTGATCTCACTTAGTGGTACCACTTCAAAAACTCACAGGGCTGAGGGTTCTCTTGCTCCTCAGATAAGGTTTTGCATACATGACCATTAACACACAACTTCATACCCATTAATAAACTAATAAACATACCTAGAAATCACTTACAGGTCCTGTGTAAGTGATTTCTTGTACCATCACTTACAAGAAACGGAATGGAATACATTGTAGGATGTATTCCATAATGTATTTATGGAATACATTGGTATTCCACCTTACTTTCTCTATTTTTGCCCATAATTCTGCCTAGCCAAGAAATCTGACAGAAGACAAATAAATACTTTTTTATTTGATTGCAGCAGATTGTGTTGCTGCAATCCCAGTAGTGTTACATTAATGACAAATAAATTGCATATTGCATGCTCATGCTGGTTTTGCATTATGAAGTAAGTAAACTCTGTTAACCCACTCCTATTTTTCTTTTATAGGCTGGCAGCTGAAAGATTCGAATGTAAAGATGACTCTTGGCTAGAAAGCCTCTTCTTAAATATAGACGCGGTTTTTATCTTAGTTCAACTCCAATTTCAACTCATTTTCTGGAATCTGCCAGTTTATTGTGATGATTCAGTTTGTGAAATGCACAAAGATAACATTGCTGTTGTGTGTAGTGTGTGGGTGGGCACACTGTGCTGATTTGCTGAAGACAGAAGTCAACCTATTTTAAATGCAGGGCCATGCACACATCCTCATAATGAGATTTTAATGTGAGTACTCGATGTGCCAACGGAGCAAGCAAAGGCACTAGCAGAATTGTTCCCTCTCAAAAGGTTCTGCCAAGCCCCTAAGACAGGAAACAGTCACTCAGAAAGGTTAATGCCTGCATTTGTGCTGCCTGGAGCATTGATCTGCAATGGGTAAAAACTGCACAAATGACTCATTTACGGAGCTCTGGTGACCAACTGAGACAAAACACTCACAACGACTCACGAAGAAACAAATGTCAGTTGCCGAATGTCGCATCTTGTTTGGAGAAAAGATCTGCGTATTGGATAATTAACCGCACTAAAAGCCAATAAAATCACATTATCAGGACTGCCCAGTCCTCCAACCAGACATGAGGTGACCAATCCAGTATTTCTTATACCTGCTCCTCAGTTTGCAAAGACATGATTTTTTCCCCTTTTTCACTTTTACACATCTGGGTTTAAATTTATGCCTGTTCACCAAACTTCTACAGAACTCGATAAGAAGCTGATAAGGTAATTCATTACTTCAAATAAAGTATTTTACCACCAATACCTGAAATGAGAGACAACTTTAAGATTTTATAAGGTTTTCTTGGTATTTTTCTTCAATTTTTTTAACTACATCTAGAGACTTGACAGATCCATAATAACTTTTCTTCTCTTTTTCACATTTTGTTATGTTATATCCCTAAACTTATTTGAATTCAATATATCAACACCAAGTAGCTGGCACATGAAGTGAAAAGCAGGGTACACCGTTTTCAAATCTTTTAAAAAATAAAAATCTGAAAAGTGTGGTGTGAATGTGAACGGCAGTCCAAGTAGTCTACACTTTGCAAACTTTGCCATCTTTCACCACAGTTACAGCTATATATACCCCACCATGATGCTGCCACCATCATGTATGACAATTGGGATGATGTGTTCAGTGGGACAAAATTCTCAACAAATCTATTCATTTGTGGAATGAATAGGTTCCACAAATGGAATGTATTCCAAATATACTTTCTATATTTTTTCCTCTGTACTTTCTAAGTCCACATTATAAAACATATGCTCCTCAAGTTCAAGGACTGTACTGAGAAAGGGTGAAAAACCAACTAAAGTCAAAAAACAAACTTTAAATCGGCAGTATTGTGTAAAATCGACTTTTTTGATCTTCACATTAGGTTATAATGTTATTCCCTCATAAAAAACAAAACTGGAGTGTTGCCTCGACTCGTCCATGCATGTTTGAGAAATCCTTTAATCACCCGTGGCAACCATTCAGCGGTGCAAAACGCCTGGAGGGGCTGAGCACCGCCTTCCTGGCGCAGCTCCTCCTCAGAACTGCAGTTTCCAAGCTTCCGAATTTCCGCCTCACAGAGCAGCTGACCCTTTCTATCCTCCTCTCAACTCCTTCAGACTAGCCAGCAGCAAGTAGCAAACACCTGTTGGAACTGTGGAGTTCATTATAAAAAACTATTTTTCAGTTCAATGCTGATAAAAGCATTATTAAAGTTAAGATCTAACGAACAATCATAACTACCTTGAAAAATTACAAAAAGTTTGAAGCATATATAAATAGAAGACGATTTAACACTTCTTTGCAGAGCACTTATAACTTTTATTTTTTTATTTAGACTGATGAAAATTGTTATTTTACTCTAAGAAATGCTCAAATGTCATCTTTGGTGCATCTATAATGTCTAATTTGCTCTTCAAAGCAAAAACTTATCTTTAACTTTTAAACTCATAAAGGTCAGAAACAGGGCAACTTTAGTAGTTTGCTAAAGCTCTGATCAAACTCAAGGTCCTGGAGAGATGCATTAAGCACTGAGCATGCACGAGTCTATTTACATAAATATGACCTCAGGGTGCTATTAACATTCATCTTAGGAAGCAATTCCTCCCCATTCCATCCCAGCAAGCCCTGTCAAGTTGTGCTTCGGCTCAATCCATCATCAGCACTGCTGAAGCAACAGCAGAGGCCAAGCTTCACTTACTCCTTTTACATCCTTTAATAGCTTTTGAATTCAATAACTCGTTGCACCTTAGTGTTATTATTAAGCTACAATAGAACTCATTTGTTATCTAGGTGTGAAAGAAATCTTTTTTTTTTTTTTTGTCCCTGTGTTCTAGGTGGATGTACTAAAAGCAGACATGGAGAGCGCAGAGTGGAAGATTTTGGAGAACCTTGTTCTGGAAGGAGTCCTGGAGTCTGTAGGTCAGCTGCTGCTGGAACTTCACCTGCACTGGGCGGGCTTTGAGGTGGCCGGCGATGACCCATCTGTGGTGCGGTACTGGTTCAGCCTGCTGAAGGAGCTCGAACGAGCCGGTTTTCGCCTCTTTCACGTCCACAGCAATCCGAACAAACCTCATCTTTTTTTACACAAGAACATCTTGAATGCCAGCAGCGCCTATACCCTGAGCTGGGTGAATGTACGGTGGAAGCATTCATGGACGGTACATAAGCATAAAAAATTTATTTTTTAGACTGTCTCTGGTCTGTGACGACCTCTCACATAGATGAAGTAATTACTTCCAGAGACTCTATTTGTTGGCTGCAGGTCAGCCTGATTTAGACATTCTTGAAGCATGGCTTACAGCCAGCCGTTCCCTCTTTATAAACATCTACGGCCAAAAGACCACACAGGTTGTACAGTGGATAAAACATACATAATGTTCCAAGGAGAAGGTAAATGAAAGAACCTGCCTTTCTGAAAGTAAGTGCATGTAAAAAAGAAGCAATTTATACTGCCTACAAAAGGCAGTATGCTATTTACAAGAATACAATCCTTCTCCAGACACTTTATAAGGTACAGCTTTCTAGTATCTTTTCATTTTCCCTTCAGAGCATAGATTCAACAATGTGTCAGAAACATTCTTCACAGATTTTCTTGAATATTGACATGACAGCATCACACAAATCCTGCTGAGTGGTTGGCTGCACATCCATGATAGGAATGTCTCGTTCTGCCGCATCCCAAATGTGCTCTGTTGGACTGAGACTTGGTGACTGGCAGCCAGTGGAGTACACCAGGATCAGTGTTGTTAAAGAAACCAGCCTGGGAGGGTTTTAGCCTGGTTATGTGGTACTAAGTCATCCACCTCCTACCGCCTGGAAAGTGAAATCTTAGTTCCATGTTATCTGACCATCTACCATCTGAATGTAATAGGTCAAGTTGTCTGATGTTTTCTTGTTTATTCTCTTTGATGAGGTTGTTCAAACCGTAGCATCAAATTCTTGCTCTAGTTGGCTGCCACACAGGGGCGCAACTACATACTTTCTGAGGTGTATTCAAACATGTCATCGTCCCCCCAACCCCTGTGATAAACAGTAAACTGACTGACGATATTAAAGTTTTTTTTTTTTTTTTTTTTTAATCAATTGGGTTTCTGGTATGGAAAGCAGTTTTGAACACATCGTCAATGTAACTTGGTGTGTTGTTGTCCAATTAAAACACCCAATTATGTTCAAAGTTGATCATTTCACCCAAATCTGTGTAACGAACCAACCCCACATCATACTTATGCCACCACCATGCCTGATAGTTACATTTTCTTATGTTTGAAAGATTCACCTTAAAGCTCCAGTATGTAATAAAAAAAAAACTTTTTTACATATTTGTGGAAACTGTCACTATGTTGTTAGAAATGAGCTCCTTTGCCATCTCCCAGTGCTAACCAATCAGAGCCAGGAGACGGATCTTAGCGCTGTCAATCACCCTCTGTGTGCCTGTCTGATTATTCAATTACAAAACCAGTTTTGATGGAAGTTTAGGACAGAGATCTGCAACCTGTGGCTTCAGAGAAAAATGTTGCTCTTAAATCCCTCCATGTTGGTTCTCTGTGCAAAAATGATACTTTAATGAACATATTACATAGAGAAAATTTTAAATAATTGGTTTTAGCATTTAGACTGGGCCTAAAAATCCAAGTAAGTCAATGCTTTATATTGTGTTCTTTATTTTTGGGCTTTCTTCTTTAAAGAACTCAACTAGCCTCAGTCAGCTCAACATATTTCTTTCCCCTAGGAAAACAGCCACATGAGATGACACTCCCACCACTGTTTTTCACAGTTCTGCTCTTCCTCTTCCAACAAAAATGGATTAGCGTCTGATTTTATTTTGTTAAAAGAACATGAGCCATGTTCCCCACTAGCGATATGCTAGCGCGTTTGTTTAGGTTGTATTTACCCAGAATGCCCTGCGCTGTAGTCCACTTCCTGCTTCTGTCTCCAGTCCGCTTGGCATTTGTATGCATTCAAACGGCAGCAGAGTTCAAGTCAACCAAAGTGAACCCGGGGTTTGTAGGCGACCAGGTTTAGCTTTTTTTAGTCCGCAAACGAAACGGACTTTCGAGAAGAATGCGTATGTAGGCGGTACCTAATAAAAGTAACATCCACATCAGTAGCAGGACCCACGGTTTCCCTGGGTTACCTTACACATCTAAGTGCCTCAGCCAGTTTGCCTTCCTTCTGCAGCTCCACCTTTCATTAATTCTTGAATGTGATCGTCTTTGTTTGTATGCGCACCTTTTTCAATGACACATTTTCGTTCAATTTAATTTTCCATTTGCATAAAAAACTAAATGAGGCGGTTCTGTGTCCAGAACAGTCTGCGTTCTGGATACAGAACTCAGAACAGCAAGCTTCTTTAGCAATTTTTGTTGCCTATATCCCACTAACAGGTAGATTAACTAAGACATAATATGTGTCATTCACTTCAACTTTTATGGGTCATAAAGTTAGGATACAGGGAATTTTGTGGGTCTAATTTCTAGATCTAGAATAAACTATCAAATCACACTACGTGTGTAACATCAAATGTTACACACGCTCAGCTTATATCTTTTCCTGACTTTGTGTTTGATGATGGTTAAAGAAATTAATTTTGCACCACAAATCAGTTTTGTTTTCTAAAATAGGAAATGGGCAGAATGTTTATTTCCACAAAAGGATGTTTAGATGATTAAAAACACTTTGTAGAACAAGACATTTAAAAAAGAACACAGAACACTACTACAAATAGAAAAAAACGTGTCGACCCTATAACATTTCTTTCGCCAGATTCCAATATGCTCATTCTTGTACACACACAATATAATATGTACACATTTGAGCTCTTATCTCAAGATACAAAAATACACTTAAACAAATAGACTGGATACCAGCCTGTTGGCTTTCACTCTAAATTATTTAATAAAGTCCAAGAATCACTGACTTCTGCACATAATTTTAGACGCCATCAGTTAGTCCCAGAGTTTGATCTGTCCATCCCAGCCGCAGGTGATGACCTTCGAGGTTTCGTGCGGATGCCACAGAGCACTGATGCAAACTTTGTCGTGAGCCTTGATCCTGTGATAGAGCTTGGTGGTCTTCCAGTCCCAGATGTTCAGCTTTCCATCTGCATCCCCTGATACCACATAGCTGGAAAAAAGAAAACAGTTCAGTTGGAGGGAAAAGGTCGAAGGCGTAGCTTTAAAATCTACCGTAGTCTTTTTTTTCTGTCAGAAGTTGAGGCGCTGCAATGAATAATGACAGGAAGTTGGAGCACCTGTAAACCAATGTGGGCAGTGGTGGGTGAGACATGGACAAAAGTTAAATGAAAAGGAAGCTGGATTGCCAAAGTTCATGTAATTATAGATTTTTTTTCTTCTAAGCTCTTCAGTAAATGGAAGCTATTACAAAACAAATTAATAAGGAAGCCCTGTAGTAATAAAATCCTCTGTTAAAATGTTATATTTATAGTTAGACTGTTACCTGTAACTACTATTCTTATTTTGACTTTGAGATGCACTAAAATAAAAATCTAAAACAAATACACACTGAATTTAATATTTTATTTCTGCTTATTAGTTAAAAGTGTATCATTAGCCTGGTGTCCCACCAAGCTTACAATAAACTGGGGAAAACCCTGTACTTCATACAGCCATTTTCTGTAGCATCTGTTAAACTGCAGGAACAGCATGATGGAAAATTTCAGTAGACAATGATTTTATAAAAGCTTGCTATATGCTTCATAGCCTTGCCAAGATATCAGTACGTATTTTGGCCATGTAGTAAGTTTGTCTTAAAGTCTTCTTTCTCTGTCCTTAGATAGGCAGTACATTTAAACATTACCATGACAGTTTCTGTGTTTTTTTGTTTTACTGCTGTACTTTCATTAATTTATTCACAGGCTTTTTTTGTTATTGATATTTGTAAAAACTTCCTCTGGTTTCTGTGAGGGTACAGCTGCATTCGATCAGAAAACACCCTACCTCATGTCTGGGGAGAAATCCACTTGGCAGGCGTAGCCGGCCACCATGTGACCCTTGAAAATTTTCTTTTTGTTCAGTCTGAAGCGATTCTGGGCTCCAAAGATAAGAATCTGGTTGTCCATGGACTGGCACGCCAGCCATTTTCCTGAAATTAGAAACCAGCATGTGTAAACAATGGGAAAAACTCGTCTTTCCCAACCACAGTTTAAAAGTGTCGGCAATGCAGCACAAGATGTTTAAAAGAGAGGGGAAAAAAATGTTTATTATCAAGTGAAGCGGCATTAAAGCTACAAGATTGTATAGAACATTTTAAATTGCCTGTTAGCTCACTACTTGGCCTCATTTGCAAGGCTCTGTACAGCCAGAGGTTTAACAAGCAGACACTGAGATCTTTGATGTCGTATTTTTACGCTGCTGTCAGTCGAGTTGTAAACCTGGCATCTAAATTCAGGACTCAAACACTTTTAGCTAGAAAAACAGCAGAAACTTGACTCAAGGATAAAACTTTTTAAATAAAAGGAGGACAGTTCCCCAAGAAGGGCATGGACCCATCGTTCTACATTCATTAAATTAGAAAGATTGAAGCAATTTCAGAAAAATTACGCAGGCCTTCTCATCATTAGGTGCTCAATTATAATCTGTTTCGCGCTGTGTTTCAGCTCTTGACATGACGACAGTTTCAAGTCACTACACAGCAAAGGGAAGCAGTAAATCACTTTCAGAGCTTCACACAACTCACTGCACCTCTTAACAAGAACATGATTATTAATGAGGTATGAAAGCAAGGTATCCAGTGGTGTGTACGTGCATGTCACAACCCTCTTCAGAAAGAAAAAAAAAGCTTTAAAAAGCCCCGAAATGTCTACTGTAATAGGTACAGGAGAGCAAAAACAATTTTTAGTGAAATAGGAAGATGCAGGGAACAAGAGACTGTAGATGTGGTGCGAGGAGGGGCTGGGTGTCATTTAGGTGTAAGAGAAAACTGAATGGTTTCCCACTGAGAACACATTCATTATTCACACGCTGAGGAAAAACAAATCATGTTGGGACAAATACAAACGTCGACCAGAAGGAGGGAAGAGAGTAAAAGAGAACATGAGGGGAAAGGGATTTAGGCAGGTGGAGAGGAGAGAGAAAAAGCTGAGTAAGGCCCTAGCTGAAGATGATGGGCTGCAACAGAGAGCCTATTAATTGGAAAACCAAGAGCTGGAGTTAAAGTGGAATGTCCATTTCTGTTAGTGTTCCTTATACAACTTGGTTGCTGTCAGATTCAGTTTTTATTCCCGCTCAAAGCTTTGCAAATAAAATAGAAAAAGCCAAGATTAATCTAACCTAGTGTGCAAAATCTGCATAATAACCCAGAATGCCCTTGTCACACATCTTGATCTGTTCTTAATAAGCATCTGACAACATCAATATTCAGTACAACTGAGACACAGTGCCAGCAGCAAGCCTGCACTACATAAATCATAATACTAATTTCCAACATGCCTGGGCTCAATAGATCTGCCCATAAGGAATAGCCTGACATTTGGAAAGACGCACTTCTTCACTTCCTTGGCGGGTTTTAATGGGAACATCAATAACGCGTTCAGATCTGTATGTTAATTATGACGCTAAACCGAGGAAACAGTTTGCTTATTGCTGCAAAAAGAAAAAAGGGGAGAAAGAGAAGCAGCAGGCCTGGGTCTGTTGGTCAAAAAAAATTCCCTATCAGCACTTTTAAATGTTTGTAGTTTAAATGCATTAGGTGGACGGGTACATCTGGGATTTAAATGCTTTACGATTTTATGTCTTGGTGTACCGGTGGACCTTAATAAATCAGAGTGTCATTTTAAAGTTTCTTTAATTTGTAATTAAGTTCTAAAGTGATACTCCTGTTATATAGATTCATTACATACACAATATCATTCTTTTCAAGCACTTGTTTACTTAGTGAGGGCTTGTTCTGCATGAATAATTATAGCACCATACTTCGAGACGCAGAGGTGATTGGTCTACGGTTCTGTTGAGGTTTTAAGGAAGCCTGGGTTGCATCCATCCCTATTGCTTATGCACCCTTCTATAACAAGTTTTCTTTTCACTTACTTTTATGCTTGGATACAAGAGTTAGCCTCTTTTAGTGGGTATCAATTAGGGATGGACAATAAATCAACAAAAATATATATAGTGACAAAAATATGTCATCAATACAAACAGAAAATATGTCCAATAGAATTTCACTGAACTCCAGTCCAGAACCGCACAGCAGGAAAGGTGACATCACCGGTTCATATATTTAAAGCAGAAAACTAATCAATACAAAACAAATAATTATAGATGGATGTGAAACACATATATTGTGTTTTCTGCCATATCGTCCAGCCCCAGTCTCAATATCTGCCAGCTTGACAAATGATAGTCAGCAGTCTTCTGTAATATTGTACAACACTTTGGTATTATCATTTCATAATTGTGAAAATGAACAAAACATACGGCCCTTCCCAGTGCCAAATAATATGGTTTGCAACAGATGCAGAGGTCTTTGTTAATAGCAATTCACACAGCTGTAACCAGGTGGGAAGCTTCAGGCTGAGAAACTCAGAAATCCAGTCTACCAACAATACAGAAACAACCACAGCAGGCTTGCAGACTAGAAACTCTTTAGATTGGCTCAGTTTATACCAACTTGTTCTTCAGATCTCGTACTGTTTTACTCCTCTGAGAAATGGCCAACCTTGGGCAGTATGAATCTACATCAGTGTGGTAATGTAGGTTTGTGTTCCCTCAAGTCCTCCGCTCTATGCTGCAGCTTGAGTTTTTTTTCTTTCTTTTTTCTTTGCAATAATCAGGCGACTCACCATTGGGAGATAAAGTCACAGCTGGCATGGAGTGCATACTGGGCTCAGCGATGTACTTGAAGTCCACAGGGATGTCCCTGAAAAAGACACAAAGCCTGGTGATCCCATATGACGACGGATTAAACATCGGTTCAGCCTCTATAACCCCAAAGGGAAACAGTTAATAAACCTCTGCTGTTCTATCTGTGAGCTTGAAAATACTTAACACTGACAGCAAAACAGCAGCTGTGGAACAGCAAAATTATCGGTCTAGTTAGAGCACGTAAATATCTGAATAAAATCTGAAAGCTTTTGATGTTGAACCATGACTGTACAAGCAACCAATTATTTACGAAATCCTTATTTGCTCTCCTCACACTGTCACCAGTCCTTTTATGCTCTCTCTGTTTGCCTGCTTTGGCAGAGATGTGCAACTATTTGATCTTAATTGGTCTGAAGCAGATCTTTCACATTTACAGCTCTCTGTGTTTGTCTCCGTCATTATGAATGGAAAGGGCTTTGCTTGGTCGTCGGGGGATGTATTAAAAAAATAAAGTTACTCAATGTCACTAATGTCTCTGTGTCTCTCAGCACATTTGCATCGGAAGTGTGCTTAAGAGTTTTAATCCTGAACAGATCCTGCCATCTGTTTACACTGAGTTATATCAGTCTTCTAATGTGATGAGGAACAGCTGGAGTTAAATGAAAGCAGTTTCAACAAACTAATAAGAGGGAATAAGAAAGTAAGAGATGGGAAACACTATTTCTGCAGATTTCTGGAAGAGAACTCTAAGATTTTTATTACATAATAATTTAAGAACTACAGGAATTCTGAACTTAATTATGTCAGCTAATATTTGCCTTATTTAATAACACGAGCAATTTAAAAAAAAAAAGTACAGAAATAGACACTCTCCTATGTCAAATGAATCGATAATCAACGTAACATTTTGATTTTAATCCCCTAAACATAAAAATAAACACATATAGGAAATAGAACTTTATTGCCTGTTTAATTTTTAACTTATTTATATACATTTGATTGTTTTGTTTAAATTACAAAAATAAATTCTTAAAATGTAATTTAGGACAGCACTGGAAATCTGAACAAGGAGTTTGAGGTTTTTCAGGACTAAAATTAAATACAGCAAGTAAAGCTTGCTGTATTTAAGCTTTACTGCTTGCTGCAGTAAAGCTGTAGAGAATGGAACAACAAATACAATTTTATCCAAGGGACATTATTGACTAATAAATGTGTGTTTAGAGTGAGAAGACAAGATTTTAAGAAGGATCTGGTCCGTAGTAAAAGTCGGACTGGAAAGTTTCTTGCCTGAAAGGCAAATTTAAACTGAAATTAACCAGAGAAACCATGGAAGACATAGCAGTTTGCTGACCATAAATTGTAACAGTTATTTCACAACTTTATTATTATTTTTCCTCAGGTGCATATTAACAAATATTAAGCTAAGCTCTCAGATTGATTATCCTAAAAACCTTCATCAATACTTGTTCCCTAATAATAAACCACTGCTTTAGATTAATTTATTTCCCAGACACATCTGATGTATGTTAATATATGAAAAAAAAACAAATACAAAAAAAAACATGTAAGCTTAAATATATGTAGGTATTTACCTCTTGTGGATTTTTAATCTAGAAATTTGAGCCCAACCTGTCTCTTCAGTCAATATGTGTCTTCTGGCCAATTCAAATAATTGTCAGGCAATTAATCTGGTCAACAACTCGTTGATTTACTGGTTTTGTCTCCCAGGAGACAATGAGGAAAACAGACTCTCAGGCTACAGCTGATTGGCTTCTTCTGGTCTTTTCAAGATCAACATTTGCTCTCTGTTTCTAAATTTAAAAATACAGAAGACTTTTTTTTTGTGCAGTTGGAAAAAAAAACTAGGAGGTTCTTAGCACTAAAAATATAAAGCAGAGGATAAAACTCCTTATTCTAAATATTAAGGCCCTATATAAATATTTACAATCTTTGAGACGGAAACAGCAGAGGTTGTTTATATCCCCATAGACCCTAGAGCCAATAAACATATCATTGTTGGTGGTCTGTCTTGACTGTCTGCTGACACCAAACAAACCAGGACACATTAGCATTGCAACAACAAAAATAAAAGTGAATATTAATAGGGATTTCATAATCAAGAGTTCATATTCTGGTTAAGAATATTCAAAATGGAGCATTTAAAACAAAGATGCCGCATCCTTTCATTTGTAGTCTTTACTCACCACTCCCAGACTCGGAGACTCTTATCATCTGACGTGCTAACAAAGCGGCGATTTTCGTCAACAAAGGTGATGGTGTTGACAGCACCCAGGTGGCGATCGTACTCCTGAACCACCTCGCTCGTCCTGATGTCCCACTGTCCAGCAAACACGAGCAGAAAGCAAAACAGAAACAAGGGAAGTAAACACTCAAACCCCAAACAAGTCTAAACAAGCAGGATGATCTGAACAGCCAGGGAAGAATCAACCATAATAAAAAAGTGTCAGCATACATTTTTCTAAGCCAAGAGGAGATCAGATGGATGACTGTGGGAGTTTCCTCCTTTGAGGAAATATTCAATCTGTGTCAGCGCTGAGAACTTGTTCAACTACAGTGAAGTGATGACAGCGATTAGCAATCAAACGGGCCTCGGATTTGAACATCAATATATTTTTGTAGAAGATCTTGCTTAAATTAAGACGTAAAAAAGTTTCCACGCAGATGCTCCCACCCCCAGGCAAGAAAACAAACAAAAAACATGCATGCAGTTCTGTCCAATTTCATTTGTGCTCTTTTATTTAAATCCTCCCCTTGGGGCCAGCAGCCATCTGTGCTCGTCGCCCAGAGGACAGCTGCATGATTTAATGTTAGCCCTGATTGAGATAACAAACGCAGTTCATACCGATAGTTAGGGAGCAGAACTGGTGCTTTCTTTTTATATATCTCTTAATAGTCTATTCTTAGTAGAAAAATATATAAAATCCTTCAGCTCCATTTGTCCTCTGGATGTTATGACCACACAAAGTTTTATGTGACGTGATGGTTGCACTACATTACACTGTTTTCTTCACTGCTCGTGTGCAGCCTGTGATTAATGACTTGCTCTCGTCCTGTCATCCACTGATCCCCCTGCAAGTCCCACACACATACGTACACAAGTGCTGAAGTTTGAGAGAGACGTGTAGTTCATGCTCCTGTGAGCTCAGGCTCAAAACATGGAAACTGTAGTGCATCTGCCCTGCCGACACAAGCGGATTGCTCGCTATCCTTTACCTGAACAATCTTCTTATCTGACATCCCAGCCACAAAAAGATTCTGCTTGTCCTCGTCCGGATTGAACTTGACGCAGTAGGGTACCTTCCTGTTTGTGAAGCGAGAGATACACTGGCCTGTGGAGAGGGAAGTAAATTGAAAGTCAGAGTTCCAGAAAAATCCATTGTTTCTTCTTTTTTCCTTTTCTCCATTAAGGCACACTAAAGCTGTCCACAACTTAAAGAACACAGTCTGCAACTTTTATTGCTGTGGAGCTCAATCCGCAGGAGGAGCGACAAGTCAGCTGGAAAACAGAAAATGCTGTTTATGTCTGTTCATTCTGCGAGGAAGATAGTGCTGCATATGAAGGAATACAAAACGGCAATGGGGACTCTTCAATCAAATCTACCTGCTACTGGGACAGAGTTAGATAAATGATCTTATTCACACAGAAATCAACAAAACAGACAACAATTTAAGAAATATCATTTTTTTAAACAAATCAACAAGTGGGGGATTTAACTCTTTTCTGCCCTCTGCTGGAAAAACATTCTTCAACTTAAAAGGGTGTCAAATTTCAACAGAACAGAGGGAGGACATAAAGGTTTGTTGCAAAAAGCTTCATTTTACACAGAGACATAGACAAAGGTAGCTTTTCGTTTGCTATTTAGATGAATCAAGACTCAGTCTAAAGGTAAAAAGTGACAAAATGCGTTTCACAGCAATAAATGTCTAAGTGCTTCCTGGCGGTGTCTGCACCACATGACAAAGCAACATGTCTGTTCAGCCATCTTAAATCAGAACTTTGACTGGTCTATAAACAACAAATTAGAGATGCCAAGATCCGATATTAATATCTGTATTGGTCCCGATACTGTAAGAAATTCTAGATATCAGTGACAATGTGACTGATCTGTAAGGGCAGATCTATTCAGTCTAATTCTATGCTTAGTGCTCTGAACAATGGCATGCTTTATTATTTATTTTACATTATATTTAGAATTCACAATTGCACTTTCTGAAAACTTTGGAAGAAGGTTTGCTGCAGTTTATTTTTACATGTTTGATCAAGATAGTCAACCTATTGTTTTTGTCAGTTTCTTTATTATTTATTTTACATTGGCTGTTATACTTCCAATTCCACAGAGTGAACAAATTAAAGTTGTGTTGTTTTCACATGTTAGACCAAGCTTGTGAAGATATTGGTGTACACAAGTGTATTGGTGAAGAGTAATCAAATAATTTTTTAATTCAATACATTTATGTCTGACACATTTATAGTCAATTCAGCACTTTTCCCATTTTCCTATTTTATTTCTTTAAATTTATTTCCACTGTAAATATTTTTGCACTGAATTGTTATTTAATTTACATTTTATTAGCCTACATCTCATTTAGTGCTGCATAGTGTCATCACAGTATCCATGTGTGTAATGACACAGTCACAAAGACTTGGTAGAAATTCTGCTTGTAGAGGATTCAATAAGAGGTTATCAAAGAAAATTGTGACAAAATACATTGTTCTTTTTGTGTAATTGATACATTGATTCCCTCAAATCCGTGGATTAATCAAGATTTTAATTAGGAATGCACAATATAGTGGGACTAGCATCCACATCAGTCGACATTAATAAATTTTTAACATATCGGTATCGGCCCGAAACAAAACTGGAGGAGCCAAATGCATCTTGGTAAACAGAAGCAAAGTGTGCAGAGATGTAAGAGATGCAGCTTACCTGTCTCAGAGTCCCACAGTTTAAGGTAGCGGTCATATGCAGCACTGAGGAACTGAGTCCCACTGTTGTTGAAGCAAATGTCTCGCACTGCTTTGCTGTGACCTAATACACAACAAAATCGAAGCAATTATAAGCATACAACTACCGCAATAAAATCATATTTTTACACTCAACAAAAAATATGGCAAATTTTGCCTAAGATTACTTATTGCTTTCTGACGAAATTATTCCATGATTCCACATGGGGAAGACAAGGAAGGGAAAATGTTTAGCAGAGCCTAATGAGGGAAAGGCTAAAACAAAAATTACAAGCCATAATTACGTCTTCAATGTTTGCATGCTCTATTTTTCTTCTAATTCCTGTCTTCAACTGTCTGGCTCTTCCTCATACAGGAAGATGATTTGAGATCCCTCCAGTCTGACTATTTGCAGCTGTCTCCCTTGTTAAAACCAGCTTTTATCAGAGGTATGCTGTTTCCACAGTGATAACAGAGCCCACTGAGGCTAAGCACCTGTCTGCACTCTTCCTCTAACCAGGCCTGCTGGCAGACCAAAGGAAACAGCACCGCTACTGAACGCCTCGCTGATGTGTGTGCAGAAACGCACATACATTACTACCACTGAAAACAGGTCACACAAGTAAGCAAATATCCCCCGTGTCCCAGGCTGAATTAAAATATGAAAATATCACTGATTGATATTCATGAATTTCTCTACCCTCGCTGTTCCCTGTTCTACTAAGTGATCCTTCGGGTTGGGTGCTTCAAACCAGTCCACATTCTGTGCAGCGTTCAGTCAAAGTGGGTACTTCAAGCAGAAGTTTAAAGAGCGACATATGCATTTAAAATCGAAGACCAGTACGTCATATATTTTAATTTATGGTAAATGTGCATGTACTGGAAAGAGTCCAATCCCTCTGAAAAATATTAGATTCAGAATCGAAAAATAAATATTACATAGCTGATCATTAAATGCAGATCAATGCTAATATTCACCCAGCGACATAACTAAATAATTCTAAAACTGCATTATATATATATATATACATATTATTTTTTTTTTTTTTTTAGCAGTATTGCCTTACATATTGACTCTTGTTATTTCATTCATTAATAACTGGGTTTCTTCTCCCCCTCCACACCGCCTCTCCATGTTCTGTGCCCTCCCTTGCCCCTCGTTCCCTTCAGCCCCTGGGCTACTGAATTATGCATGTTCTGTGAAGGAGCTGACAAGCAGAACCAAAGCTGCAAACAATCTCTATCCTGACAGTGTGCTGTCAGGGAGGAGTAGCAGAGTGTCTTGCAAGCATTAGCCTAAAAACACTCAAACCTGGAATAATAAATATTTCTCTGTATGTATAATTACATTTAAAAAACAGCATCTCTGTCAGTGGTCAGCAGATTTAAATGTTCCAGGTAAGCTGAGCTCATATCTGTCAATGTCGTGCATTTCCCAAAAGGCTATGTTTATTCAGAGCATATCGAGCATATTTTCTGTCAGCATGTTTGCAGATGACGTGCTATTGTTCAGGAACTCTAGAGGGATGCAGAACTCAAAATTACATAAAAAAAGATGCATCACCAGTTGACAACTTTAAAATAAAACATAGATTTAACAAAAAATGCTTATTTACCAATAAATGTGCGAAGACACCTCCTCTCTCCATAGACCTCCCACAGCTAGAGAGAATTAGACACATTGAAACATGGCCTGATAAGTACAGAGCATTTATGTGCTCAATGTTGTGCATATTTGTACAACGTTATGTCTTGACTAAAATAGTCAACCAAAATAATCAAGGATAAAATTTAAGGATATTAAAATGAAATCTAAACTTTTGATTTTTTTTTTTTTTTTTTTCATTTTAATACTTCCATTCTTATGCACACTTGGAAAATCATCAAATTAAACTGCAGATGCCTTTAAACTGTGTAAAAAATAAGCCCATCTACAAATGTTACATTCAGCCCAATACACTCTTAGAGCACCACGTCTTAACATATTTAAGATAGTAAACATAGGCAGCCACCTTGAAATTAACAGTACAATTATTAACATCTATTATCTTGAGGGTATCAAGAGTCTGTGCTGCTTAAATGACCTTCTGCTGTTATTAGATAATTTGATAATATACCTTAATCTTGCAGTCCATGGAACAGGAGAGCAGTAGATGACCAGATCTGGGATATAATCGGATAGCACTGACACCCTGGAAATAAACAGACATGGAAAGAAAGAATTTACTTATTTACCTCTTTCTTACGATAGTATTTGTCAGTACCAATATTATACAGTATTGTACTGCAAAGTTTTGCGTTTTATCAAGCTTTTAGGTGTGACAGTTTATAACATTTACCCATTTATGTGCATCTTTTTAACTGGTGAAATGTTTTTGAGAGGTTAATAGTTTTCAAGGTAAAATTACACTTCACACAATAATATGCCACACATGAATACATTTCAATTCAAAATGCTTACAAAGACTGAATAATCCAAAACAGACATGGAGACAAACACTCTCAGTGTTTCTAGTTTTCTTTTTGCATGTCAAAATTTTCAGAGAAAGAAACCATAGAAATATCAACAAAGCTCACTTTGAGGTTACTTCATTAGCAACAAACCCCCATGTTCTCCTTTTCCACTTACCTTAGTGTGTCCAGACCAGACATGAATCTGTTTCTTTGGCAGGTAACACTTATCTGGAGCATCTGCAGAGCGTAAGTTGACGCCCACATCCTGTGGAACATGGAGGTACGACCTGCCCTGGTAGTCATACATGTCTTTGACTGCAGATAGGAAGAAAGACGTAAAATGTGATATTTTAAACACATTTCAAAAAAAGGAGAGAAAATGTAACTCCTCTTAGTCATTAACTGTGGAAAAAGATTATTTTTGATTAATTTCACTAAAAAGCCATTGAAAACATAAAAGCATCTTAATTACCGTGAAGAATGGTCTTCTCTTCTCCTGGAGCCTCGTCTTCATTCCTTCCCTTCTTCTGCCTTTTAGCAGTGATCTCATCGAGTTCTTTCTGCTCTTCCTGTACAATAAAATTAATTATGAGGAAACAACCCAGCAATTGTCATATTTTATATAATTACAAAGACAAGCCCGGCAAAGTGAATCAGTCTAATCTCAAATGAATGCCCGATTATGAGGGCTTTAACATGGCTGTGTGGGTGAGTGGAATCACAAAGCCAGTGATAAGTAGCATCTGCTGCACCAAATGTCTGATCTAATGTACAAAAATATATTATACTCGATATAAAGGCCTATACAGATGCCTCTCAGTAGCTGCAGAAAAACTGTCCTGTTATAAGGCCTTTAACTTCAGTATTCCTGCTATAAATTATATTAAAGAACAAAGTCCGGACAGTCTGCTTGATAATTGTGATTTAAAGACAATCACATATAATTTAATACATGTTACACATGATCAGTAAATCATTCTGTAAGCCAGCAATCAAGTTACATTAACATGTTTTCTAGCACATAAAACAATATTTCACCTCTGACGGTTTGGCCACATCTTTTTCGTCCACATATTTCGCCCACGGCCCCAGGAAGTTGTCAATCTCTCCTGCGTCCCCACCTTTGATCTTCTTCCTTTTCTCTGGCTTCTTCTGACCACTTTCAAAGACAGTCAGTCCTGGAGGAAGGAAGGATTACATTAGAGGTATTACAATTGTTTAATAATAACGTATTTATATCAAAGTTATTAAACAAACTAATGTAAAAGATAATCATTATTAATACACACCTTTGTTTTTTTCAGCCTCTTCCACAGCACCAATATAGCTACAAGAGGAAGCTTCGTGTGTGTCAACAGAAGGATCTAAAGCATAACCTACAAGCAGACAGAAGAACATTGTTTAAAAAAAATAGTGTGCTACCTACCATAGAGGATATAAGTGTTATCATTTTACCATAAGTAGAGAAAGTCCTCCTTTGCTGTTCAAACATAAAATCATTGACGTGAGCAGGTTCTGCATAGCCAGACAGCATGTTCCTTGGAGCGGACAGCTGCTGGGACTTATACGGATTCATTGGCCCAAACTAAAATGAAATGAGCCAACGATTATTATCATCATCATCAAAAAGTGTTGCTTTTAGTGTTACTTTGTAGCACTTAGCACAGTTCTTTCATTGATTTAAGAAAAATCATGAGTTTCTGACCGAATGGTTTTCTAGAACAAGTTGTCCTCTTTTTTTGTAAAATAACCTGTATTTCAATAGCAACTGACTTTGTGATTTATAGAAGAGAAAATAAATGAATAAGATGGCAGAAGGATCATTATCACTTCTCCTTAAAAAAAAAAGAAATAAAAGGTCAACATGAACAAGATTTTTTTTAAAAACAGATGCTATGAACCAACCAAAGGATTTTTCAAAAGTATCTTGCCTTCGAGAACAAAAATAAACTAATCTGTAATCAAAGTGCAGCAGTGAAACTAATGTTTTCCCAAGAAAATATTATCTTCATAATTCACAGTGGTTACAGCAAAGCTCAGCACATCGGCTCAATTCAATATGAACTGTTTTTGTACATGCAATTTTGCAAGGACTTGCCACTGCTGCTCTGACAGAAGGTGCACATTTTCAGGACAAAAGGACAAAAATAATCTTGACTTTTGATCACTACTTCATCAAATAATCAATAACAGAAAAAAATAAGAACGGAAACCAATAAAAGCCTAATTAGATAGAGTTATTTTGCTGCTGTAAAACTGGCTATCTTGCCACATATGTTGACATCTAAAAATAAATTTTATATGGGTATTTTTTTGAAGGAACACCATGTCCTGTCCTGTTTTAGTAGGTAAGGAATTCTCTTCTGTGTAGGAGGTCTACAGTGGGTGAAAAGTGTAAGATGTACATTGAGTTACATCATCTTTTTTAATTCGGTATTCAATGGTTATCTGTCCTATAGTCATATATTTATTTAGCTGAATTAATAAGACTTAGTCACGTGAAGTATTAAGAAGACTGAGGTGAGTGAATCATCAATGCAGACTGAGCATCCGCATAGAGTAGAATGAAATTAACAAAGCTACTACCAGGTCTTTGCTTCAACATTTAATGATAACTTAAAAGTTTGGACATTAGTCATGAAACTCTTTAGTCTTTTATGTGCACATTTTACGTGCAAACATGCTAGTTTGTAGTTCTGTAATATATTTTGACGAACTTACCTCAGGTGCAAACATCGTTTCATATGTTGGGTTATAAGTGACTTCTTTCAGTGAAGGGTCCAAGTGTATGCCAGTTTCAACAGACTCCTGACATGGATACATAAATAATTAGCCAACAATGTTAACCAACTAATCTCACAGTTATAAAATACTAAACCAATGAAATTAGAAGTTGAGGTTTGTTCTCTATTTGGAAAAATACCATTAACTAAACCTTGCATTACAATTAATACTGTTTTAGTACATCCAGATATCTCTATCAGCAAAATAAAAAGGAACAATGGTAAACGTGTAAGCTATGCTACAGCTCAACGCCTTATGCTCTCCTATTCATTTTCCATTTAGTAGATGAAGTTGGCTGTATTATAGTTTAAATACAAAATCCGCCAACGTCAAGCTAACGTTAGCTAGCCTGCATCTCTTAGCTTACCTTAACAGCGACCTCCGGGGCAGAATTAAGAACAGCCAAAGACATTGTGGGTCCAGACTGCAGAGGTTTAAGGTGAGCCGTAGCATCCGGATCATCCGGATCAACTTTCTCGATACTGGTATTGGATTCTGACTCGTTTTCGGAGTCGGAATCACTCCCGTACGAAGCGAGGGAAGCTATGGCGGTAGACATGTTGAATGTTGTGAAGTCACCGGAAGGAGGAGGCGGGACATCCGCTGAAAGAAAAAAAAAAAAAAAGAGGAAACAATGCGGGTAGAAATAAAACTTCAAACTTAATTACCAGAATCAGGATTGTGATTTAATTTTGTTACAATAGTTCTACCCAGTGGGGAAAAAAAAGAATTAGGTAAAAATCAGCTGAATGAATCCATAAAATTACTGAAAGTGAAGCATGGAAATAGAAACTGCTGCAAATGCAATTTTCAGATTACTAACTCTACCTGGTTTTTGTAACCCAAGACTTTTAAGGATATAAGTTACAAATATTTTGTCACTACATTATTATTATTTTTTTTTTAGTAAAACAGCTTGTAGCGAGTTCTAGATTTTATATTTGGTCATTTAAACAAGTAGCTTTAAGCACATTTTTGTTCGCTTTACTTTTTTTATTTGAAACATCAGAACGGCATTGACAAAATAATCATAACAATGACCGTCTTCATTAATATACCAATCTGTGAACGATATGTTTAAAAGGGAGTAGGGAAAAAAAAACAAGAAAAGAATGGGTCATGCGAGAATAGTGCTAAATTTTATCACATAATCTCATTTGCTTATTTCACAGTAAGATACTTACACATTATTAAAGACACATGTTGGTCGTAATAAAAATGACCTGTTTGTATGTTCCTTTATTCATACATTTGTACCTTTTTTGTATTTTATTGAACGCGCCAAGTTACAATTATCTTCACTTTTTCTTTATCCAAAAAAGTTGTAGGTTGGTGGCAAATATATATATATATATATATATATATATATATATATATATAATTTATTGATTTGTAATTTTTGCTTGGAATATGTTGTCTGTTTGAAAAAGCACTACAAGACATGACCCATATATGAAATCAATGAAAATAGTTTTACAAATATCTCTCAGCTCCATTCAATCATTTCTACAATTTATATTTTTTGTATTACACGCCTAATATAGCCACTAAATCATAAAGGATCGGAGACGAAGAAATTGTACAGTAGGATCGATTGGACAGCGCAGTGTGACGATTCCGCACTTTAGCCAATACTGCGAGCGCACGCGCTGTCCGCGAGCCTCCCACGATCACACATCAGCATGGGACTCTGTCTCGAGCCCCAACAATGGAGTGGCTCATACCATCGGCGCTGATTGTTGCGGGGACATTCTCCTCCAAACAGACATAACACAACTCTCCTTACTTTGCCGAGGCAACCTCTGTTGCATGGGATTAAACCCGAAAACGGGTTCATGTTAAGAAATTGCCAGCTAGTTGGACCAGAACACATTTGATGTCAGTTTAAGTAATATCTTGCCAAAGAAACCCTTTGCAGGGGAAAAAAAAGTGGCTGGATTGTTCTGCGCCGCCGCCTCTTCCAGCAGGAGCGCATTTGATATCAGAGACGCTGCAGCCATGGATCTGACCCGGAGATTTAAATACTTGGATTCTGTGGCACGCTGTGCAGCTCCGTGAGGATGGAAAGAAAATAAGTGGGATTTTAACCAACCTATCAGGTAATGTTTGAACGTCGTGTAATGCTGCAGCCACTTTTAAATCCTACTCTAATAACATTGCGTGGACCTTAATGTATCTCAACAGTATTCAGCTGAACTTACTGGCTCAGAACAGAGTCACCATGTTGTAACATTAGACCTAAACTGGAACTGCTAGACTAATAACTGTCTTGGTAATTCAACACTGTGACTCCCACTTTAGCCCCAAATACAGGTGATAAACGTGACATTGATGCGATTCCAAAGTGATCAAATTCTCGAAAAAGTGCCAAATGCGTGTTTGTAATGCTTAAATAAAGGTCAGATTTCTAAAGGGACTGCTTGGTAATCAATTTCAGCGGCACATCTGCATGAGCTCCCGCTGCAGCAATGTCTTGACATATATGTTCAGTCTGAGGAATTATTGGCAAGAAACCCGGAGAACACATATGTACGATGCCGCGCAAATTTCCAGACACAATCGAAGCATCCGAGATATATACGCCAGCTGCTATGTCAGTAGCCGGGGAATGGTGGACGGAGAGTTTCAGAGCGGTGGAGTCAAACCGCTGGGAATGAATTTCTCCTCGATGAGGGGCTGGGGTCTTTCTCCAAGCCTGCTCGGTCTGCAAACTGTCATGGGGGGATGGTAGGTTGAAGCCCACTGGAAAAAATAAAAAAAAATCATGGTTTCTGAAATTTGAAACCGTCTTTGTACTATTTAGAAGTGCGACAAGAAAAGCATGCACACTGAACCCAGTCCTATTGTGACTTGTGTGCATTTTTTTTAATCTTTCGTGCAACTGTAAGATTTTCTTTGCACTGAATGATCCAGTTGATGTGATTCTTCACGGTAGTCACCTTACAACCATCAAGAATATCTTTGGAAGCATATTCTTTCAAACCTTATGGAAGGGTTAAATATTGTGTGAATCAAAGCCAGCTTGATCCATATGTGAACTTGGCAGCTGCTTAGGTCCCCCTAACCAACAGAGTGCGCCCAAGAGCACACAAATCAGGTTTGCAAATTCATATTTTTGTACAAATTATGTCAGCGGTATTCAAAACTTGTATAAATGGTGCAGAGCCTCTGCTTCTGCCACTCCACTAACAACCAAATATATTTTTTTCCCCCAATAAAAACCCTTTTTAATATGCAATTTATTTGAAACATATAACTGAGACCTATTAATATGATTTCAGTTCACATAGATTGATATATACTTAATAACTTAAATTTTATTTGTAAATAAGTGCAATAAGATCCTAAAAATCTTTTTTCCTGAGTAAAATATTCTTTTTCCTAAATGGGATAACGCTTGTAAAATAGCACAGCCGTTTATGCTGTCCTTTTTTTAATGTTGCAACTTGGAAATATGCCAACATCTGAAAAAAATGTGGCTTACGTGAATGAATATTTAATTGTGAAATGTCTCACCATAAAATAACTGTTTGGTTTGTTTGCTCAAGTAAAAACACCCTGTGTGGAGTTCTTTTAGGTTAGGTTTATGATTTACAATGAATGAATTATCTGTCCGCAGATAGATATCTTGGTGTCCTACTGCTTATGACAATGGATTAGTTGTGTCTCCTATGAACCGAAACAGTCAAATGAAATGAAGATACAAGAGGGACACAAGCTGTTTATTTTTTTTATGTATTTATTTTTGTAGCTGGGATTGTAGCTGAATGTGATATGCAAGAACTTAATCATTTCACCAACTGTCCAATAATCAGTTTATTCAGCTCAGATCAGCTTTTTACATTTTCAGGAGACATTAGGTCTTAAACTTTAAACACCTCATCAATATCAGTAATAAATACGGGGTCAGAGATGTATGTATTTGAAAGGAGAACGTGACTAGAATATTCATCATGTTAGTTGGGTGTAAAAGTGGCTTATAGACGCCATAATCACTCCCAATCAGCTCTGACATTGTTAAATGATGATCTAGCATCATAACACCACAACAACACTTTTAGATGCACTGAAACCCATTTCATTACCACAACTGAACCGGGCTGTTCCCATGTTTATCTGATTCTTCCTGTGAACCTTTGAGATATGGAATTCTTGCTAGGCTGGCACTCTTCTTTGTGAGAGAACAGTTTTGGCAAGTATCCTGCAGAGGCTTTTTGGACTTCTCTTGTTTGTTGACATTGCTCTGATCCTCTGCCAGTCTCTGGGTTTCTCATGCAACCTAGAACAGTCTCTCCCTTTCTGTCTTTCTCCTTTCTGTCTCTCCTCTGAGGTGTACTGGGGCAACAGGGGAGGCACAAACTTGTAGGGAGAGAGCGACGGAGCATGCACAGAGTTGGGGGAGCGAAAAAGATGATTAAAAGCTGAGAAAGTGTGCCAGAGATTCTGATGAAGTCAAAGAGAGCAACGTTGCAGTTCCCATTTACGTGGCATTTCGTGGAGCCACAGACGGACCTCCTATCTCCCAGCTGCTCGGATGCTCCCGAGGGTCCGGCACACAGGAGCTATTGTTCCTCCTCTTGGCCAAGCCCACAGCTCAATAATGCTGCTTCTGTCCTCTGACTGAACTGGTCTGACAGAGAGACACCAGTGCATGGCTTAGCCTGACTGACTGGTGCTCCTTGTGTGTTACTACTGCTGTATCTAGCACCTCCCGAGAGTTAAGTGGGAGGAGGCAAAGGTAGAGTTTCTGTGCTTTTCCTCCTTTTTTTTTTGAAACAGACTTCATCAAAATAGGATTTAGTTGTTCTCCATGCTTTCCTACCTCCAAGCACAACTTACAAAATGAAATGTGATGAAAATTTTGGACGTTTTTTGTCAGTCATTTCAGAAAGTGATGCCAATTCATCACACAGAGTGAAGAAGTTCAAGCCTTTATTTCTTGTAGTTTTAATTATTATGGCTTTGCATTGTGATTCTGCTGAGGTGTTAAGGTCATTTGCATTGTTGGGTGTGGTGTCTCTCCTGTTCCTCTTCACAATACCCTAGAGATTCCCTGTGGGGTGCAGGTCAGGGGGGTTTCTGGCCAATCAGGTACTCTAATTCCATGGTCATTGAACCAGTTGTTGGTGCCTTTAGGAGTGGGGGCAGGTGCAACATCCTGCTGGAAAGAGAAATTAGCACCTACATAAAGCTTGTCAGCAGAAGGTAGCAATAAGTGCTCTGAAACTTTATGGTGTTGATTTTAGACTTCAGAAAACACAGTGGACCAACACCAGCAGATGAACATGGAATAAACGTGAGTTCTTTACCCCTTCACTCTTGCTCCAGACTCTGGGACCTTGATTCCCAAATTAAATGCAAACTTGACTATCTTTTGAAAAAAGAACTTTGGACCTCTGAGCAACTGTCCAGATATTTTTACACTAAGCCCAGGTAAGACACTTCTGAAGTTGTCTGTGATTCAGGAGTGGCGTAACACAAAAAATGCAACCTTTATAGCCCACTTGCAAGATTTGTCTGTGCATAGAGGCTCTTGATGCACTGACTCCGTCCTCTTCTTTTGAAGCTCTTCCAAATTTTTGAATGGATCAAACCATCTCGATGTTGGAACATGGTGGTGGATGCATTATGATGTGGGCATATTTTTTTTCAGCATGTACAAGGAAGCTTATTAGGGTTGATTGAAAGCTTGATTAAACACAGATCAATACAGGAAGAAAACCTGGTGAGGCTGCAAAACATTTGAGACTGGGAGAGAGGTTCATCTTTCACCACAACAACCTTCAGCACACAAACAGAAGGAGAGTGAAATTTGTTTGGATCAAACTGTTTATGATGGCTCAAGTCAAAACTGAAACCCTATATCTTATTGACAATTTGTATAATCTTGGAAAATTACCTCTCACAGAGCAATCTGTCCAGGCTGACTGAGGTTGAGGTGTGTTGCAAAGAAGAATAAGGAGAAACTTCAGTCTCTAGATGTCCATGGTTGGTAGAGATATACCCCTAAAGGCCTGCAACTGCGCACACAAAAATAAATCGAATGCTTTTGAACTGCACTGTACCTAAGTCTATTCCTTTACACTTCCCGAGATGGCAGCAGTCATCGGATACCTTTTCTTCATATGTCCTTAGTGCCTTTTTTTAAAAAAAAAATCTCTGTAAAAATGCAACCATTTCTAAAGTCATTTTATAAAAAGGAGAAAAATAAAACTCCAGCCTCATTCACATTTTGACAGGCATAAATCACCTTCACCATCTATGCTTATTATGCGTGTAGCTGTTCGGTATAGAGAAATGACTCTTCATTTTCTTCTGCATCCTTGTAGTTAGCTTTATCTTTTTTTCTTGTCTTGTACAGTAGCCAGTTTGTCTCTTCATCCTCTCTATTTCAAGTTCTCATCCAGAGGAAGAGAGGGTGATGACAGGCTCTTCAAATGACTTGACAGGGTATCTCCAGAAAGGATTTGCTTGACCGTCTCTGTCTCTGTCAACATGGCTAAAAGACAAGATGTCCCAAGTGGGATCAGAGTGACCCTTTTACAACACCCGATTCCTCATTTCTTCATTTTAACATTGATCTCATCTATTTATGTTGCAAGCTAAAAATGTCAGTTACTGACATTTCTTGTTTGATTGTTCTGTTTCACCCATTTTGTCTTCATGTACAGCATGGCCATGCTCTTATTAGATGCAGCCCTCTTGCTGCTAACAAGCTGAACCACAGCTTCTGCCAAAGGGTCAGTCATTCAAAGCATCACTGGGGGTTCAAATGAGTTATGGAAAGGATTTTTCTTCCTTTAGCTGGATTTCGTATCTGTCAGTTGCAGCTTGGGGAAAGGGATGGACATGCTCTCTTGCTCCGTCTTTAGAGAATATTCTCCCTCCTTTTTTTTTTAATTTAAGACAAATTTAAAGTATCTTAACAGTTTATGGCAGAAAGCAACGTCAAATCGAAAAAAGTAGAACTAAGCATATGAATAAAAATGTGCTGAGTTTGCACAAATATTTTTAAAGGACTCTACACTTTTCATCTTGAGCTCATGACTGCAGCGCTGCAAACTGAATAACACATCTCTCACTCATTGTCATTCTGTGATGGGGAGTAATTTGAGATGCTGAGCACCAAAGTGTTCTGTGACTAACTGGGCCAAAACCGTCAGATGGAAGCCAAAGTGAGCTACACAATGGAGTAAACTACAGGCTGTTGAAGCCACTCCTCTGGTGTCATGTGTACGCTTAGGTAAATGTAGTCTGATCTCTTTCTCGAGACAATGCAGCCTTGATTTGCTCCAGGGATGACTTGAATACATGGACGCTTTTAGCTGTCAGTAGGCGTGTCTCAAGTTGAGTATTTAGTTGTCAACAATGATGGAGTTTTGGAGTGATCTTTTTTTTTTTTTTTTTTTTTTACGACTGGTTTAATTTTCTAGTTTAGCATGTGCGACTGCTGCTCACTGACTTTATACTGATGTTCTTTCAGAGCTTCAGTGAGTTTGAATAGCTTTGAATATTCAAAGTTAAGCAAACATTGAGCTCCAGCAACATGGCAAAAATGCTGCATTGTTTCATCTTCCTCCTATCAGCTCTCCCCCCACCCTCTCCATTTTCTTGTTTTGAAGTTTACAGTCCCAAATCTCTTGTGAGCCATGGTCTTCTGTAATGATTCACAAAAATTGTAGACAGGGCCAGCACGAGGTATAAGCAAACTTTGTGGATGCGTAGGGACCGCTGCTGGTCTCTGGTCAACAAGATTACTCTAATTCACATAGGACATTTTGACGAATTGGCCATCACTTCTTTGCCATCACATCAAAGAAGTGATGGCAAAGAAGATTTACATGCTGATTTATCCACTAAAGGAGAGGAAGTCAGGAGAATTGTTGTCCAAGAGGAGTAGCTTGGAGATCCAATAAAACGGCGCCATACAGAGAGATTTAGAGGTGTACTATCGCTAATGCAGTCTGCTTGTAATTCAACTTTGGGGGAACTTCCTACATATGACAAAAACAAATTCTAAACACAAAAATTCTGGTAGCATCTTGATAGTGACTTGTGGGTTTCTGATCGGCATCGTTACTCTGATGTGTGCAGGAATCGGCACATTCCTCAACAACTCACAAGAGATGTATTGGTGAACATCCTGGGTGATTGTTTGTTGCTGATTTAACATGAAAGACATTTTGTATTGAAAAAGAGCATGCTCTCAAACAGCTGCAGTTGCCTCAGTGGTCTGGCTGTTTACTCCCTTGATGTAGCTGTCGTAGTTACAGTAGCATAAAGTGTGTCGTATTGTCTTTCCTCAAATTCTGGCGGTTCTTTTTAATAACCTGATTTCAATGCTGTTGTCTTTTACTGCCATGCAGCTCTCACATATTCCCTGTGTAAGTAGCAATAGCGGTTGCTTATTTCCTTTTTTGTTGTTTCCAGAAACAAGTTGTAGTTAATTTTTGTTTAGAATCTCAGACAAACTTGGGCTAGCTTATTTGTCAAGCTTAAATCTGTTGTCTATATCGTTTTTTTGCTGTCTATTTTACGCATCTTTATTTAATTACAGACACTGAGTTTTTATTAGGTTTTTCATCAGTGCTCATTTCCCCTCTCTGCTCTTGTCCTTGTGTTTGGTTACAGTAGAAGAGATTGCAAGGAAGATGTTCAGAGGAAAAAAACATTGAGGGTTTTGATACAAGAATGAAGCAAAAAAGATTTTTATTTCTGGTACATTATGTGCAATACAGTTTAGTTGGCTTCTAATCACCTCAAGGTTGTTGCTGCGCTTAACTCCCTCTCATTGATTTCCTTCGACATGTTTGCCGATTGCAAATTAAACCAGACAAATATCAGGGCAAACGGCCTTTAAAGAAAGCAAGTAATACTGCCACTCCACATAAAAGGCATAATAAAGTGGTGAGAAAGGAGAAGAGGAGCAGGAAAGGATGTAGGCTCTTAGTGTCCTATTGTGTTTGTCCACTGTTTCACAGCAGGAATGCCTGTGCACACAGACAACTGCTGTCTTCAATTAGGAACCAGTGTTTGGCTGTTCATTTGCAGCTCTCAGGAGGAACCCCAGCTCTGCTTTGAATTGCATGAGACCCTGAGTACGGGGCTCGTCTGATTTGTGCTGGACGTAAGCCAAGCAGAGGCCCCGAGTGTAAGCTGCTCTTCAAGATCGCCTTCTTTTTTTGTGTGATGATTACCAGGAAATGCGAAACTCACTTTGAATACTCAGCAAGAAAATCTACGGTACTCATCCTTATTCAGCAGCTTCTTTTGGGTTAACGTGCTCATCATGCAGTCTTTCTGTTTGTACTACTTAGCTGGGATCTCATGGAGGTCAACATTTTCTTAATACAAAACACATTTGCTTTCACCAAATTGATGAAGATTAAAACTGTCCACCATGACAAGTTGTAGGAATAGCTCTGAGACACAATAGTTGCTTACATAACTGTCTTTCGTTTATAAGCACATCCCCACAGCTACCGTAAGGGTGGGTTATGTAAGAAAGGGAAAACACAGTTTTTCTCTCGCATACATCCACCACACTCCTGGACTCTGACTCTCTCCTCTCTTATCGCCTTCTTATTCTTCATCTCTCACTGTGCGGTGTTGTCAGCGTGTGTCTTCGCTCATGTGTGAATGTTTGCATATCATGCATGACATCACACGTACCCCGCTTAATATTTTTTGTCGCTGACCCAAGCTCAAGATGGTGGATGAGTAACTGTGATTCATTGCCTCGGAGGTCAGCATGTAACCGCTTTGAAAGATCTGCTTGTGAACTGACGTCCCCTTGACCTAGCCGATTGCTACCGTACACTTTTTAAAAACCTAAATACTTCTGGCTGAGCAGTCGATTACTGAGCATAGCTTGAATAGGCTGCAGCTAATTGTACTGACAGTGATCTAAGAAGCGGCTTGTAGTCTGAATAATGCAATAAACTGATTTGCATGGCAGTCAGTCAAAAGTAGCTATGTGTAGGGATGCACAGTAGATCACAAATTTATCATCATGGCAATATCACATTACACAATATCAATATTGCAAAGATCTGCTTGGACTGTAGTAAATTCTTCCAACTCTACTGCTCTAAATACCAGTGAACATTTTGGTGGCACTTGTTTCATGCTGGAGAAACTGTTTTAAAGATGTTGTGGTGAAGTGAGTAAGAAACTGTATTTCCACACAACAAAGCAGCGTTAAGTACAGCAGCTGTAGACAAATGCTTTTTTTCACTAAAACAATGTTACTATAATAAAAATTATGAATTTACTTAACTCGTCTGCAGTTAGAATGATCATTATCTGAAGTCTGCATTAGTGGTCCCAAAGCAGAAATACATTATCGCAGTATACTTACACAATTTTAATCCAAGTCCTATCATCCTCACAACTTTAACTTATGTTATCACATGTTTATAATAACATGAAACCTTACTCAAAAGCATGAAATGCTTTCCCTTTTTTTTTTTTTTTACCTCAGAGAAATACTGTCTCTTTGCACCCTAGTTAAGCGTTTTACTGGCTGCATCAGTGATGTATTTGCATTCTCATATACTCAGTTCTGTTAATAGCAGCTTCAACCTGCTTAAACCTGTTATTACTGGAATAGTTTATCATTTCAGCTATTGCAGTCTTATGTGTCAGATTCAATGCAACCCCTGGCTTATCTGTATTGAACAAAATTCCATTTGAAAAGCTGGAATTTGAAATTAAATCAGGGTTTGACTGGAGCAACATGTATATTGTTGCATTAAGCCTGAACTGTCAGGGTGATGTCAAACAAAGGTCGTTTGAAGAGTCAGATGTTTGTGATGGCAAAGAATTAGAACATCATTAACCATTCTTATGTTGTGTTCCACCTTTAGAGTGATATATACTCTAAAAAAGATGGATACTGGCAAAGTAGCCTGCTCACACCTCTGGGTCTGCAGCAGATATTCTATTTTTCTACAATCAAGGCTGGCTGCTCTAGGAAAAGTTAAGTTCTAAATTGCAGTTAGAAATATGTCTTTGTTGGACATCAACCACATTTGAAAAGAACACTTTTGTTGTTTCATTTATGAATGCAAAATTACAGTGAGTTCATTGCAGGGTAACCGGGACTAAATAACTACACAACAATCAGAACTGCTATTGCCTCTAGAGCTTAAGAAAAATCCCAAATGGGGCATATATTAGGCATAAGGAAAAGAGGAATGCTCTGCAGCTTTATTAAAAACTGTCTTTTACTTTTATCCAAACCAGATTATTTAAAAAAAATCTGTTTATGTATTGCCTCTGAATTCCTATTTGTGGTTTTATTCTAAGAGGATATTGGCTTGACTGCTTTAATTAACATTAATATATACATATTGATAATTTTGTTTGAGCTGTCGGTGTACTTTATGTTTTTTGCCCTGGAGGAAAGACACTAATTTTCCTAGTATTTGGCCTGCTGATTAATTGATCAGAACCAATTAATCAATGTCTGGCCAATTCTGTTCTCTAAAGGATTAACTGGTGCATAACTGGTGCATACCTAATACAAAAAGGCTTGGCTTCCATTCTTGAATTATGCGTATTGCCTCTTTACCTCAGTCAGTGAATTAATCAACTAATGGCATAATAAATAAATGAGCTCTGACTGATTTGAAGACCTGTTTAGAAAATGGTGAGGTAGACTGTGTTTGCACTGAGTTTATCTCACTGAACTAGAACTTTAGCCTCTTTAATAACACAATTGTCATAAAGATGACCACTTCACCCCATTAAACTTTTTTATTTGTTATTTTCCTTTTAAAAAAAAAAAGAAAAAAAAAAAATGAACCACCTACCATCATCTCACAATGCAAGGCCACTTTCAGTTTTGTTTTGTTTTAATTTGTCACAGCTAAAAAAAAAAAAAAACTACCCACAGCTGAAGTCCAGTCATCTGGCCTGTGTCGACACACTTTAAGGCAACCTGTACTGTTTTCATACCAATAATTAGCAAGCACCAAGTGACAGTCTGTGATGTTCTCTGTGTATTATCGCCTTAAATTCCTCTGGGATGGCCCATCTGCCATCACTACATAACACACTCAAGCTACAAAACCTCAGAAACTTCTAATCCAACTCTTTTCTTCCCCCTTTCCATCCGAGTCCTTTAAGAAAACTCGGACCGACTGAAAAAATGCAGTGGAAGTCTTATGTGGAAGTGTTTTGTGAAAGCAGCTTTAGAGGTCTCTTAGTAGTAGACCAGTAATTATTGTATTTGACAATGCCAGAAGGACTCTGGCACCTCTGTACTCTCAACAGTAAAGTGATAACAGGGCAGCAGACAAGTCAATCTGACTGACTGAGACAGATAACATAAAACTGTGTCAGACTAGGAATGCAGCTGCCATGGATTACATCTTCTTCCGTTACTGGTCCATTTTAGCCCTTGCAAGATCACATTTCTGTCATAATAGTGAACAAAGAACTTGGACTTTCATATGTACAAACTAATAAAAAGGAGAATACTCTAGAGAGAACAGTTCTACCTATTGGAAGAATTTGGGTTTACGTCCATTCAGTGTGTTGATTGTAGCCACATAGACACAAACACAAGAGAAGGGAAAAAAAAAAAAACAACCAAGATGCTTTTCTTCACTCTGCATCATTGTCAGCCTTCCTGCCCTCTTCTTGTTTGGACAATATGTGTGTGTGGAGGAAGTCTACTTTGACTTCACTGTGATTTTTCTGGACATTAAATTTACAGCAGTCAGTCTCCATCTAAATAAAGTAAAGTGAACTGAGCAGACACCTTCACTAACTGTCTGCCACGATTTAAAATTCTCCTCTCAGTACTCGGATGAACAGCAGGGTTGGCAAATTGCTGCCTGGACCACAATTCTACAAAATGTCAGACTAAGTTATCAACTGAAGTTATTGGGGATCCTTAAATGTCTTATTTTGCCCCCATTGCTTGGCAAAGGATTATTTTTCCCTTCCCTCTTATCAATTTAACATTAAGAGAATAAAAGTGTACCACTTTTCAATGCAGTGGGGTTTCTAAGTATAGATAAGTGTACAGAAAATGGAGCCAAAGTGAAACTCATGAAGGGTCACGAGAACAAAGTTTACTAAACAATGCAACTGACCTGTTGACCCCTAACTGTGCAAATTTAATGAAGTCATTAAACAGACATGTCATTTTTAAGCTTGGTACTGCTTGTGTTCAGGAGTAATGCAATGAAAACTCTGTGTTCATTTGTTTTAGAAAACTGATATCCTGAACTTTATTCCTGATCTGTTGGGAGTTTGACTTTCTTACAATTTGCAATTAGAAGTCCCCATTTCCCCCTTCTTTGCTTACATGTGATATATACACAGCTGATCTGATGAAGTTGCTTTAATAGTACCTAATAATACATAAAACACAAGATGTGAAGTTTGATTGAATGCATATCCTATTAGAGGAGCATGATTAGACTTGACCAGACTGCCACTTAGTTTCGTCCCACTGCTCAAGCTTTCTGTTCTGTACCAACCGGCACTGCCTTAGGCCTTCTTACAGCAAGGGCATCTTGGCTGACCATCAGTGCTTTGCTCTTCTGGAGTTTTAATTCTCACAACCATCACTTATGAACAAATCCAGAGCTATGGTGAGAGTGCACTCAAACTTAAAGAAGCATGCACAGCTGCACTGGGCACCGGCTAATTGGTCCAACTCATCCAACAAATTTAGCGAGCTTGACTTCCTGTTCGTCTTCCCCACATATCAAACCCCTCAATGTCTGCCATGCTTAAGTCCCTCAAGGTGCTGCAACTTCCTGCTGCTAAGCTCCTGATTCAAAATATCTACAAGTCACAAGTCACCATTTGCCAATTAATTTCTTTTCCTTCTGAACAGTATGTGAATGGGCATCTGTAAATTGTCATTCTTAAATGACTCTGCTTGGTATCTAGGACAAAAACATATCTTGCCCAAGACATCCCTAAAGTGGGTTATAAACAGTGTTGACATTTTTTGTGTGTGTCAGATGACCTAGAAAACAAAGTTGGTCAAGAAATTCCTGTTTTTTACCTAATATAGAGATGTCCCAATCAAGAATTTTTGTCCCAGATGCTAAGTAATTTAAAGAAACATGGGCATTTCCAGATACTGAGCCCACACGTAATGCTTCATCAAAATCAATGCCATGAATAACAGTGAAAACAAAACAATTTGTTGTTCTTGCTCAAATTTCTTTGTTGACATAATAGTACAAGGAGAATTTAAGACAATGGAGGCTGGAATAGAAAGATCATGTTAAATTAAAGCTTTGTCAATATAGTTGTAGTTTTCTCAAATCACAATTTGTGAATTGTGCTTCGCTTGGGGTCGGATCTATTTCTGCCGGTCAATGCTGACTGGTCATATGTCCACCTGTTTTACATGACTGCACAAATATTCTGAGTTAGTACCCCTCAGTTGATTGACTAAATTGATGATGATATTCTTAATGTCACTTGAGCACACTTGGCAATGACAGTTTTAGTTCAGCTAGCACTCTTTACCAAAACTAGGATATGTCTGACCTTACTAAAAACTGAAATAGATATTCTAGTAAAATCATAGTCAGTGGTGAGTGCAGTTTACTCAACTGCATGATCAATTAATAATTACTCAAGTTTTTTATTTGTACAATATTTATTATGTTTTAAAGCCCTAATATGGACTATTAACATGAACACGATCTTACCATTAGACTGATCGAAGCACATTGGACTTCTAACTTTCTCCTTGCTTTCTGGAGATTGGATTTTGTCACAAAGTCGCTATTATTGTTTTTTTATTTTTTTTTATTTTGTTGCTTATTGCCTATTTGTTGTGGTGAGTCTGAGGGAGGTTCAGTTTTTGTCCTTCACATCTGTACGAACACCAAGGGAGTTAGTGTAATAGAATTTCCCTCACAGGCCAAACAAGTGCAGCTGCACAGTGCAAGCATGCAGGCATTTATTATTGAGCAGCAGGCTTTCATTATTCATACCAGTGGGTTTCTATGTGCTCAGCAGATAAACCTCTGTGAGTGTGTTTGTTCATCAGACACTTTACTCATTGATGTTGCCACACAGATGCCCATGAATATTTAGTTGGGCTCGTTCATCTACTGTGGGATAAAGCCTGATTGCTAAATGAATGTTTAAAGGGATTCAAGCTTCTTACAAAATACAGTGTGGTCTGTGTCCCATCACTGCCATTGTGAGCTTCATTACTAATATAAAGAATAGGGAGAAGGCAAATCATAGTGGGGAGTCACAGTCACTTCTTTCACATTCCTGATTGAAATATTTAGACTTGTTTTTTGTGAGAAGTTGGTAAAACAGGAGACAGCACTGGTTTTATGGATTCTCTTACTCTTGAACAAAGCAGTAGGATTGTTCTCCATTGTGACCCTAACAGCTGCAGGCATGATTTTAGAATAATGTTTATCTACCCTTATATGCCTTGACACAAGTTCCCCCAAACAGCAAACCTAGTTAGCCTAGCTGTCTCTGACCACCCTGACACTGCTGCAGGTGTATTTTTAGGCCAATGTGGGCTCTGTTTATGTTGGTGTGAGGTTGATGTGTCTGTACATAAATTTTAATGGCACTACACTGGTGAGAGCCAGCAAGGTGTCATCGCACTTCCCTAAGGGGCGTCAGCTGGTACAAAATTTTAATTGGCAGGAAGAAACACAGGTTTATGCTGTGATATGCTCTGCAAGCTCCCTCCGTTGTGACTTGTGGTTCAGGGAATGAGGGTTGTTATTTAAATATATGTTGGTGGAGGTGAAGTTTATTGTTGAAATTCTAGGTGTGGAGTTGACAAAAAAAAAAAAAAACCTCTCACTTCTAATGTATTTTCTCCATGTGAAAAAATGTTATCTCTTCAATTTGGACTTTGACTGAGCTGGGTTTTTCTTTTCTACTTTATGTCACTTAGTTGTAGATTTGCTGACACACTTGGGATAATTGTCTTAGCACAACATTAAAATGTTTTAATTGTGGCCTTTCGACAGAGTCCAATACTTGATGAGGAGTTTTTGGTCAACGCAACGATGGGATGACTGCAAGGTGCACGGTCTTTAAAATCACACTTATAAAAAGTAAAAGCTGGTTTGACCAGAGGCCTTTTTTGTTTAGAAGTTAAATATTAATTCCCATAAAATATCTAATTGCAGATATAATCCTAGGTCCATGAAACAGTTACAGTCCTGCATTAAACAAAACCTGTAGCCCGCCCTGCGGCCACACACAGTCGTGTGTCACAGGGACATTCACAGGACTTTCTACAACCTGGTTTCAGACGTCTTGTTTATTTATATGTAACGCTGCAATTTATTTCTTAACTCCTCTGAACAAGCCTTACTTGTTCAGTTTTATTTTAATTGTCCTGTCATGAACTTTACCTTTTAACATGTCATGCCTTATATCTTCTGCATTTTTATTTTTCTGAGAGTTAAGGTGAAATCAGTCTCTTGAGTGTTTTCCATCGTGAGTAATCTTTCTTACTGTGGAATGATGGGCTTCAAATACATTAGAAATCGCCTTGTATTATTTTTTCCTCCATGACTGTTGTCAATTCATGGATTTTTTTAAATCCTCATGATTGTACAGAGGTTGTTTTTCCAGGGACACGTTTGGCAAGTTTCATTGAATTTAGTTGTATGCATTTTAAAATGGCCTGTACACAACTTTATCTAATCCAACCAACTCTAAAACACTTTACACTTCATTCAGTCACACACACTCTAATGGTGGTACTGCATTGTAGCCACGGCTGCGTTGGGGCAGACTGATAGCCATACTGTCTGTGCCACCAGGTCATCTGGCCACCAGATGGTCAGATGACAAAAGCATTGTTTTTGTTTTCCTCTTTTTTGTTATTTTACACACGTCTGCACGTCTAACATATAACTTTACATTTAGTGTATTCCCGATTTGTCATCACTGAGAAACGTTCATTATAGTGTGCAATGGGTGCCTCCAGAAAATGTTGTAAATCTTGATATATTGTGTCCTTGCTTGCAAGCAAGGTAGGACACAATGACTGAGAGGGACAAACTGGGGACTTGAACTGACAACTGACCAGTGACAGGATGAACATTGACCTCCTAAGCCACCTTCTTCCTCTATGAAGTTGTGGAGAATGCTTTAAATATGGCACCAAGTGAGAATGGAAGTCATTTTCTTCAGAAATTCAATACCATCAAGTGTTAAATTATGTCAAAAGAAATCACCCCCTGCTGGTTATCAACTAAAGTTCAGGTTTAATTCACTGTAATATTAGCCTTATTTTCATACCCAGAGGCTATGTTAAATTTTTATATGTACAATCCCCTGCTTTGGTAAGTTTGTCTTTTTAATGAATTATAAAATAATTAGATCCTGTGGGAGAAATTTTTCCATACTTACTTTTGAAATTCTTGCAAAAAGTGATCACAGCTTTTTTATCATCAGTTTTGGAGATGCCAACTTGTCGCAGTTTTATTGGCAATAACAATGGGCATACAAAGTGAGTACATTCATAAATTACAACAAAATGTGTCCATTTGAATTTTGCCAGTTGCAAGGGCAAAAAAATATTTTTGACTAAAGTGAAATTTTGTCTTCCTGGTGGAGTTTTGACTTTAATTTTTTTTTACATGTAAAATGGGCTTCTTTTTTTTTTTACCCAGCTCTGCAAGTCTGTTGTTGATTTAAACCACCTGTGCCTGTTGGCTTTGCTAGCTTGTTTGCCTTTGCCACTGGCACTTCCCGTTTTGCCAGTTTCTCTGATTAGATGTCTCTGTTTTGTATGCCTGCAGTCATGGTTTGGAAAATATTACAAGTACACAGATGTAGTTTCCAAAATCACAGAACAAAGCACACAATGTTCAGGCCAGTTTGACACTGTGAGGGACTATTTGTTATATTTTCAAGATAGAACACACTGTCTCATAGCGATCTATAGTATTAGGGAAAAGTGCAATAAACAAATGTCCACATGAATGTGATTTATTTAACTAATAACGTTTCACTGTAAAAGTTAGTTAAATTCACTGTAGTTTGTTCATGTTTAATACCAATAAGAATCTACCTATAAGTATTAAATTATAGCTTTGTGAATAAACGAGGTACATTCATTCTTGAAAAACAAGATTTTTAACTCGCCTCCCAATGAAAAGTTTTCAAGACTTGGCTTGGACTTGGGACAAAATACATTGTATTCTCTTTCACTTTCATAAAATGTTATATTTCAAAATACAAATATTATGTCACCTAATGTTTACAAGTTTCACAAAGCAGACACTAATTTTGTAAGATTTCAGCATCCATTATTCACACAGCCAGAAACTGATGGCAAACTTAAATAGGGGGTATGATATAAAAAAAATAAATAAAATAAGCTTCGCATTATGTTGAAATGCTATTCCCTTGTCAAAAAACACACCTGGAGTGTTATTTTGATTCTTCCATGTATGTATGTTTGAAGAATCCTTGATCTGCCATGGCAGCCATTTAGGAGAGCACTCCTGCCCGCTGCTCCCTTACCAGCTCCACCAGACTAGTGGCAGCAGCAATTAGTAAGAGGCTGGTGTGGGGGAACTCTGCTGAGCTTATCATACGAACTATTACTCAGTCCAATGCTCATAAGACCGGTTGTAAATATTTTTTACAAAGAAATATTTTTTGGAATAGCATTGTTGTGATGACATGCTGAGGGCAGATCATCAAAGAGAAGGAGTTTCTTAAAGAGACAGAGGACATGTATAAGTCGTGTTTGACTTATACAGAATTTTTATAACATCTGAAAGTAAAGGTTACTGAATTGTGCAATGAAATTACACTGTATGCCTGGAAAATACACAATACCACCCATAAGGTCAAAAACTGTTTTAGCATTGGAAAGATGATTTTCTTTGTATTGCTGGAATACATGTATTATGTATACATGTAATTTGTATTCTTACAAAAAAAAACAATGCTAAACAAACAAAAAAAAAACTTGATAGTTTTACATGTCAGCTATTCCATCTTGATAAAAGACGCTTGACCAAACCATACTGCACGGTTTGGAGTTGCATTGTGAGTGAGACAATATTCTATTAGGATTCATTAAAGCTTCTAGGACATATTGTCCAGAGTGCAATGATCTGCACCACTCGAGGTCTCCCTGCCCCTCCTCTGGCACGTGCCATCCCTCACCCTGCTTTGTGTTTGCACACAATAGACAAGCAATCCCTGATTTGTCCCTTATTTGCTTTCTCATATTGTATTCATTCCACTCACCATCTCAGTTCTGATGTTTGACTCCAAGCTTATAGCCCACTCTTTTATTCCCACTCTTGCTGCCCCCCTACCCCATAAAGCCTCATTCTTGCCTATGTGTCTCTTGGGATGATATAAAGTGACCAGTGACATCCCACTGCAGCCGTTACCATGGTGGTTGGTGACAGTGGGAAGCACCACCAAAGATGAATGGGTCATAAAAGTAGTAACAGAACAGAAAGGGGTGAGCAGAAAAGAAAGGAGCAAGGCTAGTCCACACGTTAGATGGGAGAAGAAAAATTAAATAAAGCAGGAAAACTCAGGTATGTTAAATAATTAATGCACACCAATTATTCAACTGTTATGCAGACACTTAAGATGTGCTTTTTTGTTTTATATGCATATTAAATTTATAAAAACTGAACAGAATGCTGTGTTGATGCATTCCAATTAATGGAAGGTAAAATTTAAATAAAAGTATATAACATTCAGAATATAACCTCTTTCTTAAGTGCCTAAGTAATAACTTTGCTTTGTTTTAAGACTTCAAAAACAAAAACAAAAAGTGCCACTGGGACAGTTGAACATCTTGTGTTTATCATTATGGAGTAAACCTTGTGTTTCAAGATGGTTTCAAATATCCTGTGCTATTTCCCAAGTATTTGTCCAAGTATAAAAGAATAAGATGACTCTGCTCTTGCATGAAACTGTTTGTAGTTCATTTTTGTAAGTCTAAATGAGGTTGCGTTTTGTGGAGCTGCTCTTCTTGCCATGTGTAAAATTTTAGTTTTCTTCTGATAGAATCTGTCACATCTGTGATGCTATGTAGGTAGCTTTGAATGGGTTTTGAGAAGAAACTGCATCATTTTCCCTGTGAGAATACAGCTGTCACATGCTATCATGTCAAACCTCTGTTTGGAAATCTCAGTAGGCAGGGGTGGTTGTATGTCTGAGGCTGTAAGTGTGTCCTGCAGTTGTTCATCGCATATCGAACAAGTTCGCTGTGGTAGAAAAGTTAAAAATCAAGGCTTTACTGTCGTCACTTTTTCATTCTGAACCAACACATATACTTATATGTAATGAGCCCCTCTGACAAAGTAGCACCTGTACTTTGAAAACCTCACATTTAGAAAAGACATTATCACTTGCAGATTTATTATATGTCTTTTATTTATCCTTTTTTGTTGCTTTCCTTCAATTCATTTTCAGCTACTACTGTTCAGTTTTTGGCATCGTTATCATTAACCCCCTCAACCTTTGGGTAACATTTTCTCGATAGCTGTTAAATAAAAACCTAGTTTGGACCTATGCGTAGGAGAAAAGTTTACTTTATCAAGATAACAGACAGGAGAAAAGCCTTGAGCTTTATGGATAATAACAAAGAGTTTAAGAACATGTTTGTAAACTGGCTAGTGTGGAGGCCCATCTGGAATGTACAAATAGTTATGACTGAAAGATTTCATTTGGGTTTCCATCTTTGCAAAGGTTTTATAATATGAAAATAAGAAACTAAACTCTGCTTAATGTTTTAAAGGACCTAATTTGGACTAAGGTTGTTTTTAGATCTTTACATCTGATTTTCTTTTCATGTGTCATTATGATATAATAGAACATCATGCAGCAGAGCAAAACACACATGTTTTGGTCCAGGAGTACTTCATGTTTTCAGATCAGTTCTGTTTAGCTTTTCTTAACTTTTCGGGTGGCTAAGCCGTGACTGACAAAAAAAATTGCCACCCAGAATATTTCTTATATTTTTGACTGGCTTTGCTGCGTAAGGGGAAGATTTATGGGGAATTACATGACTTTGGCCATAAGCTAGGTAAAAGCTTTCAGAAATATGTGCAAGGAGTCTTTTTTTTATACTCCTTAAAAGAAAAGAAAATTTCATACTGTCTGTAATCGTAGGGTACAAAGTTTTAGTAGTTCAGACACTTTTTAAAATCTGGTTGTCTTTGATATTGAAGCCAACTATTAACATTAATTATTGAAATTACTCTTTAAAGGTACACAGAATTGATCAATATCAAGAAAATATCAGCTAGCTTTTAGCGTCTCAACCACCACAAAAGCAAACCAAGCGATTATGACTATGATTTAGTACACTTTGAAGCTTTATTTCTGACTTGTAATAATTGTATTACAGCACAGGAGTCACTGGCTGTTATGAAAAGTGGTGTTGGGCACTGATGGTGAGTGTCTGTATATGCATGTGTAAGTAATATGCTGACCGTTGGAAGACGCATGAAGCAAAATAAAGTATAGAGAACATGTTTCTATTTTTAAAAGGGTGCAGGGATTTCACTCAGTGGTTTATTTGTATGAGAGTGAAACACTGCTGACAGATTTCACTTTAACGGCTTCAACACAAGCTCAGAGAGGTGCGTGTTGTCACTGATGGCCCCCGTTTGAGATGCCTCCAGGATGACTCACCTCAGCACAGTCACCATCCTATCACCGTCCAGCTTCCGAGAATAGCCTTTTCTTGCCCTACATTTCTTAGGAAACGGTCAATAATCATGTTTATTGCTTGGCAGAAGAGCAGGCACTAAAAATACCGCAGAATATTAATGTACGAGACGTCAATTAAAGCTTAATCAATGCTTTAACGAAGCCGCGAACACTGTCGAGGAAGTTTACATCAGAACACCTGATCTCCACATCATTTCACATGCCTGCTCTAATTAAGCGCAAGTCAGCAGCAGGGAAACTGTGCTATTAGCAGCATTAACTACTGTTGTCGCAGAGGGAGTCATGTTGGAGGATGTTTTAGCTCTCCTCCTGTCTTGGTCTTTCTTTTCACCTTTGCTTCCCACTAATTATCACCATCCTGTTCTCGTCTTCAGTCACATTGCGCATATTTCTCACAATCATGTGGCATGTCAAAATAGTTTTCTGGTTTGAGCATTTCAGTACTGAATGGGATGTTTCAGTGGCTGATGGGAGACTTAAAGATGATCTTGGGTTGTTTTTGGAATGTAGCAGTTGTCTTCTAATTTCTTAGATTTGTATGTAGAATCCTAATCCACAACCATTTGAGGGCAATGATCTCACAGCTATAACTATACACACATCAGTAAGCTTTAGGCACATGCCAAACACCGGTTTGTTTTTCTTCATTTCAGCATCCAGGTTACACTGTGACACAAAAGTCTGACATACTTACTGTAAAGTTTTAGGTAATTCCTTTTGGAGGAATAAAGAATTTTCTCAAAGTAAAAACCTTTTAAAAATACAAACCAATAGATCGATTGTTGTAGACAAATCTGCAACAATAACATATTGTATGCATGAAGTGGACCAAAATGCAAGCCAGAATCCCGGAGGTAAATAATAAAAGTTTTAATAAAAACTACAAAATAACTGTTTACAAACTGGGAAGAGAACATGTGGAACCAGTAAGGAATCAGTGAGGTGCGTGAGAAAGAGAGGTAGCTAAATACTGGAACAATCACACTCCCAGTTAGTAATTAGTACCGGGACTAATTACTAACTGAGTGCAGCTGTGAGGGTAGAGGAGAAGGCAAGCTGAGAGAGAGAGAAAGAAAGAGATGACACAGGGAAGCAAGGAGAAGTAAACACTAACAATGGAACTGAGAAAACCTAAATCCAATCTTGATAAAGAATAACTAAAAGCAAGAAAAGACTGATATAAAGTAAAACAAATAAAGCAGATCTAATCAAAACAAAGAATAACTAAGACAAAACATGAACAACAAAGGATCAAAACTAGAAACAATGAAGAAACCCAAAAACAAGATCATGACACGTGTAGTTGCACTGTTTGATACACCCAATAATTTATCACTGGTAGTCCTCATTTGCAAGTTTAAATAATCTTGGTAAACACAACTAATGCACAGCATTTTCTTAATCAATTAAGACTGTCTAGATAACAATAGTGCCCGCCTCAAGTGGTCTGATTTCTGTACACATATTTTGTTTTGCCCCTCTGTTTCTTCTCTTTTGTGTTCTTGCAAAGGGAAGAGAATTGATTCTGAAAACCTTGTAATGCAGCTAAATGTAATTAGCATGGCTGAGTGAACAGACAAAGTGCAGTGATATGTTAACAGATTGCATATGTTAAGCGATGAGCACAAGATTGTGTTAATTAAGTTAAGCTACTTGAATGTTTCCAGTTTGTAAACAAATGAAATTAATTTTTCTTTACTGTGGTGCGTTATTTCTGGGTGAAAAGAATTCTTGCTTGGTCTGAGTGACACATTATTCTTACATTTGTGCAGAATCAAGAATACAATTTTATACACTAATGAAATTTTCTCCCTGTCTTCCCCATCTCCCTCCCCCATCTCTCTCCTATAGGTAGTGTCGTTGCAGCAAAACGATGCCGTTGGTTAAGCGGACCATCGAGCCCAGGCACCTGTGCCACACGGTATTGCCAAGAAACATCAAGAATGAGCTGGAATGTGTAACCAATATCTCCTTGGCCAACGTCATCCGCCAGCTCAGCAGCCTCAGTCAGTGACTCTCATAAATACACTCATATCCTTATATTGGCATAAAAACTTCTACTGCAGATTTCTGAAGGATTTAATAGAAAGTTATAAAAAAATAAATAAGACTCATTCAATAAAATGCAAAAATCTAATTTCCAAATGTGCTTCAATTTTATTTACTACATTTTTGGAAAGGCAAAGAAACTTAAAATGTTCCCATGCTGTGATCTAAAAGCACTGATCCAGACAATTTATAGGAAAGACTTGAGCAAAATAATCTACCAAATACATCGCAAACATAGTTGTTGGTTTACGTTCCAACAAGCAAACCAATTTAAAACCAGCTGCAGGATCTGTAGTCAGCCCACAGAGTTTCATTAGACTTTCTGTTAAACTTCTTCAGTATCGCCACGACAAGATTCATAATCCTGGGCTGCACAGATGAGTGACATAATCATAACTGTGAAGTCTTATGTGTAACAAACAAAATCAGTGATGTGTTATGCTTTATCTAGAAAATATGTTAACGAGTTTAGAAATAACTTCTGGCTTAAAAAGTAGAGGATATTTATCTGCCTTGAATTTCTTATAATACATGTTGCAGAAATACATTTTCAGTGAAATACACTTCTGTACAATTGGTATTGGTTAGTATTGCTTGATTAAAATCTATTTTGCAAACCTCACTTTGAAAACAAACACGCACTGGTTGTGATCTTATTAGGAAAGTCTCAAACTCAATAAACTCCATTTCCCCCCAATGTTTTATGACATTTATTTCAATGAAGATAATAGTGAGAATGCAAAATATTACAAAATTCAATACAAAGGTATGTTAATGCACATGGCCCAAGCCTCAAAAGATTTGCTCTAAAAATGATAAATTATCCCATGTGCTTCTTCACTACATGAGTTACATTAAGCAGTACAACTGTAATAGCATGCAGTAATGAATGCAATCAATCAATCATATTTTCATGAAACCAACAGTGGAAAATTCTTTGAAAAGACAAAATAATGAGCAGTACTCCCAAACTTCTGGCTTTTGGGGTTTGCAAAAGTAATTACTTAGTTTATTGTTGTTATTGTTGTTAGTATGAGAGATTTATTTACATTTCTTCTGCATATAACATAAAGTAAAATGTTGCCCATCCCTTTGTATCATTCCCAGATCTGAATTTAATATGCAAATAATGAATGAATAGTTGGCCAGAAGGTAAGTACACCTTTTCAATTGAGAAATAATTCAAATATTATAATTTAAATAAAATAACAATGTAACCAAAAGTTACATTTCTGCATCAAAAGGTGTGGTGAAAAGTTTGCAAAGTCCCTCTTCTGGCATAGTTATACAATAATTATTTTTGCTGTTTACGCTCTTATTATTTAAAAAAATTAAATACTATAAACATATTTTATATGCCAACTCAAAAATTCAACTGAGATTTAAAATCCCAGACTCTTTAAAATTCATCCCCTCTTTTCTAGAAGTTTATATACTTGGATTATTTTTCACCCTGCACACACAGTGTTGAGGGAATCCATACATATTTTTAAGAACAAAATACATAATATCCCACATTGCAGTCAGTAAGTTTTGAGCTTAAGAGATTAACTTTAAAAGGAGTAGTGGCAATATGCCATTTTATACTGGCGGTGTGCTACTATGGAAACCAAAGGTCATGATTAATGGACTTACTCTCATTCCAATGCACTTCAGTAAAGGAAGGTCTATATTTTACAGAACAGACACCTGAAGGCACACTGTTGTTTAACAAACCTGTCTACATCACACAGCTCCAAACGTTAGAAATTGGCCTGCTCTACTACAGAGACACCCAGTCGTCACTTTGTTTCTTCAAATCTCAGTAAAAGGCTGAGACAGAAGAAGAGCAGCATGGCTTGCTTTGATTGTGTTTGACAAAAGCTTTTGAGTTGTCTTACCAACAGATCCACAGTACATGTTGCAAACTACCAAGGTCTCCAGAGTCAGTTGACAGTAACCATAACTGGCAGTTACATTTAAGTAAAAATGTTCTACAAAAGCAAAATGATTTACTTTACACAATAGAGTGAATGCTAGATTTTGGTTTAGACAGCAAGCAGTTGCCTCACACACTAAATAACTGCTCATATCTTCCAGTAAAATGTTTCTAACCATTTTATTTTGAACCTTTTGGAAGAGTAAAATGATTTTTTACTCTTGTGTGTTTGCAGGTAAATATGCAGAGGACCTTTTTGGAGAGCTGTTCAATGAAGCCCACTCCTTCTCTTTCCGGGTCAACTCCTTGCAGGAGAGGGTGGACCGGCTCTCCATCAGTGTCACACAACTGGACCCCAAAGAAGAAGAATGTGAGTTTCATACCAATGTCAATACAGAGCCTGGAAAAATGACTAAAACCCTTTGAACGTTGTCACATTTTTAAGCTTCATTTAATTTGGCTTTTATGTCTTGTACCAGTGCAGTGTAGTGCACACTTGGTAAGTGAAAGGGGAAAAAATCAGATGATTTGCATTTATTTGCATTCAGTTCCTTTGAGTCAAAACCATTCTAGATAGCTCAAGTTGTATTTTTGGGTTTACCTCCATGACTTCCCTGTATTTATCTCTTCCATTGTCTGTTCAACTCTGACTAGTTTCCTTATCCTCACTGGAAAAAAAATGCACCCCAGCATCATGATGCTGTCACCATTAAGTTCCTCAGTGGTGGTACAGTTTTAATTTTCTACCACACATGATGGATTTGAATGCAGGCCAATTTTTTCAGTTTGGTTACATCTAACTTGATTTCGTCTCTCCTAAATGGTTTGTAGCAAACTTTACCAGGAGCTTCTTGTTACGCAACTTTCTCCCTGACCTGCCTGCTGTCTTCCTTCATGTTCCTGGTTCTGATTATCAGTTCATAGGACAGCTGCATTTACAGTCAAATTAAATTACCAGCTGGTAGACTCTGTTTAAATCAGGTAATTTCATATTAACTTTAAAGTTGTATGAGTATGGGGCCTGAATACAAATGCTCACCATGTTTTTTTGTGTGTGTGTTTGTATTTTTTAGTTTTGGGAAACCTACGTGTAATTTTCCTTCAACTTAAAGATAATATTAATGTTAGTATTTGAGCTTAAAATTCCACAAAAATGAAGAAAAAAAATATCATTGAAAGATGTGGTTGATATTTTAGATGCTCATTCACTTATTCTTTAAAAAAAACTCATCAGTTTTGTTGAAATAAAATTAGCAGAATTTGAATATGTGAAACCTTCATTAAAAAGTTCCCTCCCTTTGGTTTTCCAAAGTTTTTCCTCAGTCTGCCATGAGTTTTAAAGGCTCTTGATGAAGGAACAGGTAGCTGTGAGATTGTACCATTTTTTCAGCTGCCATAGTTGTAAAACCTTTGCTCCCGTTTGAAACATTGCTTTCGAGTTTCTGTTTGACTTGCTGCTCATTTCCTTGATAAATGTGTTTTCCTTGTGTGAAGACGATCTTTGGGATCCTTGGTGTGAGCAATAAAAAGGAAATGCAATAATCTGTGTCTTCTGTCAAGTAAGCCAGGTTATCCTGAGAGAGGAGAGGCAGAACGACAGGATAGAGCATCGGATAGAGTCAGCAGAGAGTGTACAGTAAAAAACATGGGGAGAATCACAGCAGTGTAATACCACGCTCCAAGGCACTGTATCGATTTCCCATGGGCCTGCAGTGTGTTTAAGGCTTTGTACAATGCTACTTTAACTGCTTCCTTGTAACTGGCAAACAGTGAAATGCTCTGTGGCTATGGCCTATTTGAATACATCCAGAGGCTTTGGTAGCCCTTTTTCAAAAGGCAATGAATTGTTTGAGGTTTTGCACGTTTGCCTGTATCACTTTCCTTCTCTTTTTTGAGTCCCACAGGGATTTGCTCTTCTCATTCAGTTTAAACCAGATATTTACACACTATGGCGGCGGGGGGAGGACAGAAAACAATTTTTCTCACTGTACTATGTTAAATCATACTGAACTTTTCCCGTTTTAGGACATTTGGAATTAACAAAATAATTACTATTTTCTAAATGCCAGAATGAATGGAGGGAATTAATTATTTTCAGACTTCTAAACCCACTAAGGTTGCCATATTTTTGAACAATTTGGAAATAACAAACCATCACACTGTCCATATTTTGCACCAACCTGTTCTGGTGCAAAATATGCAAATCAACCTCCGAATAAAAGCAGAAGCTTATGTGAAGTGGCTGGCTGAAGTTGTCAAGGGAGGGTCACAAAATGCAAGTAAACGTTTAAAGAAAGTTTTTTTTTTTTAAAAAAACAGTAACAAATATTTGCTTGTTAATCTGGTGTTTTGCAAATTAAAATAATCTTGGTAGTCTTAGTTAACCTAAAGCAGAAAAAACACGTAAAAAAGTGTATGTTTTTTTTTCTTTGTATGGTGTATATAAATCTCAGACGTCAATTACAATTGTGATCCAGTTTTAGAAGTCTGGTTTGCAGGGGGAATGTTGCAGCAGTGTACAGGTCATGCTGAAGTGTTTGAGTGTGAAGTACAGATGCATCAACACACCCAATCCATGTTCTTAAAATACTCACAAGATTTGCTGCAAAAGATGTGGTTGTTATTTTAGATGCTCGTATAAGTTTGAACCAAGTTGCAATAAGAGATTTGGATTCTTTTGTCAACAATGTGTCTGTTTGCCTTTTTTTACTTAAATATATCAGGCCACGGTGCTCTGGTGGATTTACGTATGCTGTTGCAAATCTGTATTTTAAGCTTGAGTCTGCATCTGTGCCTGTGGTCCGTGCCTTTATCTGACTTCGTAAATAATCCTGACTATTCCCCCTTCATTGCCTAAAGAGTTGGCTTTAGAGACTGTGGATAAGAATCAGCTCAGTTGCAGTTTAAGTGAGTGGTGGGAGAAGTGGGGGTAGAGGGGTGTCAAGAGGGAGGACAGTAAGAAAGATGGAAGGTTCAAGGGAAGGGTGCTTAATACAGGGCACTGCAGCAAAAGCAATGGAGTGTAAAAGGATTGTACCGCAGAATTTTCCAGACTTTGCTGCTGCTCAGATCTCAAACCTTCTTCACATTCTTTTATGGCCTGATAAAGTGTTTAAAATTGGGGTAAAAAAAAAATACAAAAATCACACTTCGTCTGTTGTTGTTTATTTAAGTTTGTACAATCGAGTGACAATACAGCAGCGTGGCTCCAGTGGACTGAATTTTACACAAAGATGAACATCTGTGGGAGGGGTTCACCAGAGGGGTTGTTTCCCGTAACTGCCACCCCGCATCTCACATCTCAACCCTTTCTTTACCCTCACACTGTCAGAGTGGATGCTCTTACTGTAAGACTCTCCTTGTGATTGTCTGTGTGGCTTTGTGGTTGCCGTGAGTGGAGGGGTGAAGGAGAATCGGTGCAAGCAGAATGGGGCCGTAAATCAGGAACCTGGAGGGATGAAGATGGGAAGATGGGGGTCAGGTATAGGATGGAGGAGACTGGAGCAGACAATGGCTGTTTTATAGATGAACAGGCTACAAGTCTTACAAAGTTCTTTGCAGCTGTAAAAGCTTAGATTATCACTTTAAAACTGCTGATAAGTTACAAAGCAACCCAATTTTATCTCTTGTAACTTGAGTTGACTTTTATTTAAAGGAATTATGTAGAATAGCAGCAACTACAGTTCCCTTCATTAGGTATTTTTTGGAAAGCAGGTGATTAGTTCATTATCCTTACAACTCACTGGCTTTTTGTTTTGTTGTTTTGTTTTGCTCTGCCAGTACCATACGGCGACTACATGTAGTACTTATAATTAAGTTTCCAGGAGTTTTACGTGGTTCCTATATTATTATAGTAGCTTCACACATTTTAACACATTCATGTGGTGCACATAGCTTGGGATTTGTTTTTAATTTTGTTTCCGTTCGTGATCTTAATAATGGAAGCAGTTTATCTGTCCCTCTTTGATGCTGTGCATCACAATCTTTGTATACCGGCGTCTTTATCTAATCCAACTCTTTGATAGCTGATCGAAAAACACACATCAAACACATAGATTTATTGATTTTGGCCACCATCTTCATTGTTGTGGTTGGTGGTGAATGTCTCGAGCAGTGACATTGCTGCACAGGCTGTCAAACGTCTAGCTTTTGTAAAATCACCAGATATAATTCACATAAAGTAGTGTAAAAGAAAATATTCAGGTCCCTATTTATATAATCCATAAAAAAGAAACTATGTTCGATATGTTTTCTAAACCACTCTATCGTATTAAATATATTGGAAGAAGAGGTTCAAGAATACATCGTGTTCCAAATTATTATGCAAGTGATATTTTCTCAGATTTTCTTAAATGGTCAATGCAAATCATGGTCAGTATAATTTTCAAGTCATGAATTATTACAGTATAAATCAAAGTTTACTGAACAAAGCTCCCCATGAGAACAGTATTTTTTTCAAAAATAAAAACTCAAAATGCACTGTTCCAAATTATTATGCGCAACATATTTTCTAAACATATTATGGATTTTAAAGAAGTGCAAAAGGTCATTCTTTGAATGTGCAGCAGTAAGTGGTCACATGTACTAAAATCAAAAGCTATTTCAATCAAAATCGTCTTAACAGACTGAGTTACTGGTACCTGTTAACATAGGATCCCTTCTTTGATATCACCTGCACAATTCTTGCATCCATTGAACTTGTGAGTTTGTGGAAAGTTTCTGCTTGAATTTCTTTGCAGGATGTCAGAATATCTTCCCAGAGCTGCTGTTTTGATATGAACTGCCTTCTACCCTCAGATCTTCTGCTTGAGGAAACTCCAAAGGTTCTCAATAGGGTTCAGGTCAGAGGAGGATGATGACCACACCATGAGTTTCTCCCATTTTATGCCTATAGCAGCCTGGCATAAAGCTGCCCAGCTTGCATTCCTTGCATGTAGTCTCATGCAAGGAACACAAAAAATGACTCCACCACCTCCTTGCTGACGTCACAGCTGTGTTGGGATGTGATGGCCATCCACCACCAATCCACTACTGCGTCCATCTGGACCATCCAGGGTTGCACAGCAGTCATCAGTGTACAAGTCTGTTTGAAAATTAATCTTCATGTACGGCTGGGCCCACTGCGACCGTTTCTGCTTGTGAGCTCTGGTTAGGGGCCGAATAGTAGGTTTATGCACCGCAAGCCTCTGGAGGATCCTCCACCTTGAGGTTATGGAGGCACCAGCAGCTTCAAATAACTGTTTGCTGCTTTGTAAGGGTATTTTAACAGCTGCTCTCTTAATCCGATGAATTTGTCTAACAGAAACCTTCCTCATTATGCCTTTATCTGTACACACCTTTGTTCTGAATCAGCCACAAATCTCTTCAGAGTACGATGATAACGCTTCAGTTTTTGTTAAATATCTAATGTTTTCATACCTTGTCATACAGCACTACACTATGTGATGATTTTCGTCAGCAGAGAGATCCTTTCTCTTTCCCCATATTGCTTGAAACCTGTGGCCTGCTTAATAAAGTGGAACATCCTTCATACGTAGATTTCCTTTAATTGAGCTCACCAGACTCTGAAATTAATTATAGTGATTCAAAGAGCCCTGACACACAATACCATCTATAAATTTAATAGCACAACAAAAATTTTTATCTTTATGACACTTTAATCCAATTTGCATAATAATTTGGAACACAGTGCATGTGAAGTTACCCGTTGCATAACACCAGCAGAAAATGTAGGAAAAGATGTCTAAATCTCAGCAAACAGGCTGGGATTTTATTTTTTGGCAGAGAAACATTGAGATGGCAAAACAAATTTTATGTTAAAGCTTGCTTATCGCAATTTCCTTTTTCTTTTACCATATTACTGCATGTCAACAATTTTCGAATAAATATAGATAAGCAATTTTTAAGCTATTTCTTTTGTGAAATATTATGAATAGATTATTGTATGTGCAATATTTGTATTTTAAGTTTTTAAAATCATAAAAGCAAGCTTAAAAACATATGATGCTATCAGTATCCTTTATAAGAACACTTAACAGAACATTTCAAGATAGATTCTTCATTCTAAAAATTTCATTATTGAAAAGATTTCCTATGTAGATTTGTTAATTTTTTTTTGCGGGGGGATGATGTCAATCAAGATATTAGAAACCAAAAAAAAAAAAATTAAAGCATTTGATTTTGAAATGACCTCATCTGGTTCTGGATTTTTCTCTTCAGGTGAAGCAAACTAAAATTACAAAGCAAGGAGGAAACAGGGAGGTAAACCAGCATTAGTGGAAGCCAGTGCAGTGAAATATCCAGTGCTATTTTGAGATGATTTGATTTAGACACCTATAAGGATGACAGTGTAACAATAAGCTGCTGTGGCAGGAAAAAATACAATCTGAACAAAGAGATGCCCTGCAGTATAAACAACACTGATGAAACTGTCAGCTTTTACTGAGGCTAAGACATCGATCTTTGTGACATCTACCTGTAAGTACTGTTTGTAAGTTGACAGTGATAGCTTTTTCAAGATAAAACATAATCCTTTAACACCCTTTGGGTGTGTTAAAATCTGAGTGAGCAGCTCAAAACTAGGCATCTATAAGTGCATTAAAAAAAAACAAAGATCTGACACACCCAGTTCAAATGGGTTTACTCTGCTGATGAACACATTTTAACAAATGATTGAAGGTCACAGCGTGATCCACAATGTTTCATCCAGTTATTGAACCACAAGGGCTTTATCTACCCTAATAATTTATAACTGCCCAGTGTGACATGTGAAGAACAGACGCACACTTTCTGTACTCTGCTGACCTTTCAAAGAGTATCACCCCCCTCATTTTGTCCTATAGGATCCCACCCCCCCCTAGACTTCAATCCACAAACTACCTCACCACACCTATAGCTGTTTTTATTGTCCTCTCCAGCCTGCTCTCATATCTTTGATTGATCTCTGCTTTCCGTTCATCCTGCATGGATGCCATTTGTGTTCTGTCAGACACTTCCCCCCCCCTAACTTCAGCCAGCCAAACTAATGGCCTGTATCAACTACTTAATAGCACTGTTACATCACTGGACAGGCTGCAGGCCATTATGGAAGGCCATGAAGCCACACCAAACCCCTTGGGGCTCCAACTGTTTCTTTATCTACTGTCTTATTTCTCCCTTTCAGTCCTTCAGGATGTGTTCATTGCTGTACTTATCTGTTAAATGGTTTCTACTTCTGTTGCTGATGGTGCTTTTACAACATCTCAATCTTTTTTTATGTTCTTCGGGATGTTCTTCTAATCTAATTCTGCATTCAGTCATTTCCGTTGAATTGACATACTTTTAAAAATGGCCTTTGGTTTCATTTTATCCCAGAAAATTGTATTTGGTGTCGTCTTAGTTTCCCCTTTGATTAAAAAGACGGAGAGCGCAAAATCAGTTATTTGCTATAAGCCATGTAAAACTTCAGATAAGATTTATAATTCAGAAGTAAAAACTCTGAGTCTCAACTTACGAAAGTCATCAGGGGAGTTTCCTTTGTTTTAAACTTTAGGCAAGTTTAGGAAAGGAGCTATTAACTTGTGGTCATGTCCTAACTTATGAAGGTCTATGCACATCTGATTCATTTATATGTAGATGGTCTATTATATTCTAAAACTGGAATGCCCTCAAATATTCAAAATAAAATCACATTAGAAAGAAAAATAAGATTTGATAATTGATGATTAAATGCATCCATATGCTTAGTTCCAACATGTTTAATAATGCGAGAGACTTTATAAACCATAAACTAAGTGGAATAGAATATTATAGTTTAGTTTGGGAGGTCAAGTTTTGTTTGGTTTGTTTTTTTCAGAAAATAGCCATTGGGATGCTGTTTTTGCAAATAATATGGAGCTTTATTGCAGAAAATGAAGACTTTAGTTTTGCAACTCTCATTTTATCTCTGTTCACCATGTGTTAAGAGTTTTTCATGCAAGTATCAGACCCTATGATGTTCAGTGTATCTAGAATAAAACAACAACCTCTGCAACAAATGCAAAAACGGAGACAAAGACGAGAGGCCAAAGCTGAATTGACGACGGAACCGATTCAGGAGGAAGTGTGCAATAGGAAAAATATAGGGCAGCATTTGCATCAGAGTGAAACAGGGGAGAGAGCCGTGTCTGCATGGTAAAACTTGGCCTTCAACTTTTCCTCTGTTACGCCTGTTTGTGCACTAGAACAGCTATGAGATAGTAAGTATAAAGAAAGAGGACAGCAGGGGAAAAACAAATCTGGAAAGTTTTTTTTATTGAAGCCGGGGGGTGGGGGGGTGTGTAGGTGACAAAAACTTCTTCACCTCACTGTAGCTGAAGGCTCTCAGCCAGATGGTATCTGTCTAAAAGTGAAAGATGCGAAGGCTAGAAATAAACTGTTTAGGACAGCTTGTTGATAAGATGCATCCTGAGATCAGAGACAGCTGGAACACCTGGCGCTGCCTCAACCACCATGAACGCTCACAGGTTTTACTTCTGGATTTATGAAGACCTTTGACTACGTTAAGCATACCCTAGGTACTTAAGCTAATTTATTCAACTAATACATTCAGTCCCCTTTGAGGAATCCTTGTCTTGGGCTCACTTACCAACATTTCTTCTTACAATCTAAGCTTGTCCATGTAAAACAGGTAGCTTATAATTGGGTTAAATCTTATGCTAAGTAAAAGATCTTTTTAACATATTCGTCTATGTCTGAGGGCTCGATGTAAGTCAGTAAATATTTAAAGCCACCTCATTGTGCATCAATCTCAGATCTGGGTGCTCGCCTTCTTTGCTGTCTCTTATTTCGGCCTACTTGTTGCGCCACGTGACAGCCCATGAAGTGTCTAAATCCATCTGAGCAGTGTGCACAGTGCTTTCTTCTCTCAACACTCACCTGTCAGAGACTTTCTGCTCCTTATCCTGCCAGGAAATTCTGTACCCATGATATAGACCAAGCTCATAGAAAATAGGTTCACCAGAAGTGGCAGACACAGCATAGGAAATCCTGGCATTAAATCCTCTCTGAGAATGTATTTTAGAAATTTGTGGGCAGAGAGGGAAAATTTATGACAAATATCTTGTAGCATATTTGTCTTTTATTCACCTTTTTTTTTTGTAGTTTTCCCACTTTTTAAAACAGAAAAAAAAATTACATTTCTGTCTTCTGCTACCTGTTCAAAGTGTTCCAGGTAGATCTACGTATGTGTAGGCATGAGAAGTCACATTTTTTGTGGTTGTTTTCCATCCCTGCGTCTCTTTTTTTGCTGTTTAAATGCCTTTTCAGTCCATTCAATTCTCTGGCTATGTTCAGCTTACAAGACTTATTTCAAGGGAAGTTCATACCTTCCTGTTTTTGTCATTAAAATTATTTACCTGTATACACTACTCTGGTATTTATTTGCGCATTACTTTCCATTTCAATTTATACAAATATTTCTGTCCTTCCAACTCATTCCCGATTTCTATCTGTATGCTGTTTCCATGATCTTGTTTATCTTTTTTTTTTTTTAAAGCTCTTTTCATGTTATGTACCAAACTTCTGGTACTGTTAAATCTCTTATGTCCGTGCTTCAGGTGGCTGATCACTTACTATGCTGAGTCTGCAGAAGTGATTTTCCAGATGTTATCCAGATGAGCAACCTGAACTGGCTTTAACTTTTTAAAATTTTGTCATATTATAGTAACAAATGTCAGTGTATTTTGTACAAGAGATTTCATGCATAATTGTAAGTTGAAAGAAAACGATATATGGTAATTTTTTTTTAACAAGACACAAATTTTACAATTTTGGCATGCATTTATGTTCAGCCTCCATGTTTTTTGGGGGTATGTCTCTACCACATCAACACAGAATTTTTTTTCTGATCATCATAAGATTAAAGAAAGGGCATCTGTGAGTAACAATTTTCAAGTCCAGTACAGATTCTCAAATGTATTTTCATCAGTTTTGGTCCAACATCTTGAAATTGGCCTCTGTCTCTTTAAGAACCTTGTATCCTTTCCAATACTCCTCTCTCAGCATGTCATCACATCCGTGCTTCTCCATGCTGTCCTATGATGCCGGTTTCAACCATTCACATGCTGATGGCGGCGCTGCCATGCACTGACACCGCTATGCCCTCTGACCACCACCAGCAGGCAAGGCAGGCGAAGCGTCTTGCCCAAAGACACAACGACGGAGGCATGCAGAGTGGGAGTCAAACTGGGAACCCACCGATTGCGGGTTGAACTCCTACCACTGTCGCCACCGTCGTCCCGTAACACATATAATCACGCTAAAATATAAACAACAAAAAAGTTCTAGGTGAAATTGTTAGCTTTTGTGTGGTAAAATTGTGTTTATTTTGGTCTTTAAATTGATGTTGTCACTCCTCAATGCTAGCCTGCTAATAACAGGGAACTAACGGAATGATTCTAGGCCTGCCACACTCCTTCTGTCCTCCCCTGGGCTGCACTGTCTATTTGTCTCTCCCTCATGTATAATTCACATATGGTTGCAACATTCTGGCTTTTCTCCCAAGACTTTTGCTTTCCACATCAAGAGTTGCCTTTAGTGGAGTCCCCCCACCCCCATGCTCTTCTGGGCAATTTTTCCTACTTTTTTTTTCTGCCTTTAAATGGCTTTTTTTTCCTTCATATGAAGGAAAGGGACAGCCATTAGCTTATCTTAGTCATCAAATTTGGGTTTCCTTAAGGGGAACTGAAATGAACCTCGAAAATGCGGCGGTAATCCAAAGGAGGAAGGAGGATGAGTTGTTTATGACGCACGTTTGTGCTCTAATGTCAATACAACTGATGAGAATGCTGATGGAACAGAACCAATTGATAATCACAAGCTCATCAGTGACGTTCCTGACGAGCTTACATGTACCAAAGACTTGAGAACAAGGCTGATTTAATAAGTGGAACCCATAATTTTTCCATTACCAAGCGCCCTCCATTTGTCCTGTCTCTCTGCAGTGTCTCTTCAAGACATCACTATGAGGAAGGCCTTCAGGAGTTCCACCATTCAGGACCAGCAGCTGTTTGATCGCTCGTCTCTGCCCGTCCCTCTGCAGGAGAGCCTCCACACCTGTGAGGAGCCGCCACCTCTCAACATCCTCACACCTTACAGGTCTGTATAATGTTGTTATGCACAAAACCACGTTTCACCTCATCAGCATAGCCAGCATGAAGCTAATTAAATTGACTTTAACTGTTATTTTTTATGCACACTCTGCAAATGGTGCAAATGACTAATAAGTGTTAAAGGTCACAGTATTAACACGTAGAGCTGAAATGATCTTGAATAGTAAACAGTGCTCTCTTTTTTTTGGTTTCTTTGTTTTGAGTTCCTTCACTGTTCAAAACATTTCTTTATCACACTGAGTGGACTTTTCGACAACAGAGAGCTGCAACCTTGAATGGTTAGGAAGTTAGTACAATTGCTAATTTTTTTGAAGCGCTACCCATCACGAGGCCTGAACATTATTGCGAAATTCATTGCGAAATAGTTTCCAGATTTATAAATATTTAGACTACCTAGTGTTTATGCCATTTGTGTTTATGTCTTTGTCTTTAAATTTGGTGAAAGGGGAAGGATGTGTCGAATTAGGGCACCTGCCAATTGTAATGTAATAACTTGTGCATATACTGCTATTGTTTTTTAGGATTCATTAATATTCGTCATTTGGATTTTGTGCCATACAAAATTGCTTTGATGGATGTTTCAAAAAGGGTTTTATTTTCCTGACATTTTCACTTTGCCCCACTGTCTAATCTTTGTACAGATTATTCAGAAATCATCC